>CAUYPK010084364.1:0-19471 GCA_963574355.1 Loris lydekkerianus
GAGGGAGGGGGATAAGTGGGATTACACCTGCGGTGCATCTTACAAGGGTATATGTGAGACTTAGTAAATATGGAATGTAAATGTCTTAGCACAATAACTAAGAAAATGCCAGGAAGGCTATGTTAACCAGTGTGATGAAAAATGTGTCAAACGGTCTACGAAACTAGTGTATGGTGCCCCATGATCACATTAATGTACACAGCTATGATTTAATAATAATAAAAAAGTTCTCTTTCAACTGCTATGGAATTTACATAGAATCATATGTATAGGTGGCTCAGTTTTGAGCTAAAGTCACTGAACATTTTCTAACTAAAGGTAAAGGAAATGAGTTTCTATTTTTTCTTGTGAAGAAAGAATAAAGGAAAGTCAATAATCAAGTAAAAAAAACCTTTGAGCACCTAAAAAGTGATGTGGCTTTCCACTGTCAGTTTCCAGTAACAAACCAAGCAGAGTTCCAGATAAAGTTAGCTATTGTAAAAAAAAAAAAAAAAAAAAAAAAAAATTCATTGTGCATTCTAGATTAGACTATAATTCTAAAAAGCAACCAACTGAGGATAGGGAAACTAGTCCGCATGGAAAATTCATTGTGCTTAAAGTTGTAGTCCATTCCATCTTAATCCAAAGTATATCTTTCTTACCTATGTACCCTAATACAATGAATACTGTCATACTTTAATATTTAAGGGAAAACATCTAAGCCCAGAGTCTGGATTTCATGGGTTACCTCTTGTTACCTCTTGAATTACTTGCTTTCAAGAAAACATGCCAAACAATTGTTGAAAGACTAGAGTTTGGGAAACACTCCATTGGGTAATCTCAAGGTAAGTCATTCAAATTCTTTGGGATGTGTTTTCACTCAATATAACCAGTATTTACTAGCTACTTCTAATTGCCAGGCAATGTAATAAGAAATGGTCCTCGTCGTGAAAGCACTTCTAGTATCACGGTCATAGCCTGAACAAGTATGAGGTCAAATATGTTTTCCAGGTCTAAAATGAAAGTTAAAGTCTATTTATTGTGTTTAAAAATAAGCAAGCCTATTTTCTGGACCTTTAGCAACAGGCAACACCCAATGATCTAGTGTCTCCAAACCCCTCCCTGACCATTCCAGGTTTCAAGCACCTCTTTCATCTTATCAGTTCCATATACACATCCCTAAAGCCACATAGCACTGATGGCTTTCCACTCATGTAGAAATGAATCAATAGCATCTTTATCTTTATTTTGTCTTCCCAATCAGAATTTAGTTTTTTTGAAGATAGAAAGAAAATGATATTGCACATTCCTAAATACAAGATAAACTCACATGTAGGGTAAAGTTACTTTTAAAAAAGAAATGTTGAAAGCGACAAAAATACATTTTGCTGAATAAAATATTGTACTGTGCCCTGAAGCTTTTGGAAACTAGAAGAATCCCTTTCCCCTTTAGCTTTCTGCCTTCTTTAAGACTGACTCTATAATTTAAATAGTTGTATTTTCAGAGTAACTATTTTGAGTTTTTTTATAGAACTTCTTAGTAATAGCTCTCTAAAAGGGCCAAAATAAGACATTTTAAAATAGAAAATGTTAATGTATTCCAGAACACAGGCATGAGATTACATTGCTGTCAATCATTTACTGAGATCTACAGGAAAGTTGAAGTAATGAGGATTTTATTTCAAGCCACAGCCCAGCCTCTGGGTTAAATCACTGGAGCACAATAGGACGCAATTCGATTCAATAGATTTTCATTAAGCACCTACTATGTACAATGCATTGTGCTAGATACATGGAGGAAATAAGAAAGAACAAGAAAAGGTCTCAGTCAAAGATCCCATTGTGCAAGAAAGTATACCAGGAAAAGTAGAATGATGCCTACAAAAGAGCCACAAAGTGCTTAAGGAAAAAGTAACATCTTTCCTCCCTACACGTATTCTTAATAATAGCTATGTGTGGAGTAAATTAAAATGTGATATGGAAATCAAACTTCATTTGATACTATCTGAAAGCATGGGGTTTGAAATTACACAGCACTGGGTTCAAATTCTGGCTATACTTCTTCACAGCTGCTCAACATTGGATAAATTATTTAACTTCTCTGAGTTTCATTTCACAATAGAGATAATAATTGTGCTGGGAATCACTACAATTAACCAATATCTAGTTTCTAGTTCTGGGTACATAGAAGAATTGCACTTTTTACTCCCTTCTTTGGTCTCGAAAGATTTGTTGTATTGAATTAGAGCCATGGTCTATCTATGCAGTCATTCTTCAGTGAATATTTAGACTGTAAAATTTCCTAATTAATGTGATCACTGCTAAAATAGAGGAAATTACAAGGAACACAGAGCAGGCTGTGTTCTGCTCTGGCTGGAAATGTTGGGTAAGGCTTGGGCATCTGAGTAAGAAAGAACTACATATTTAAAAACATAAACAGGAAATTTCTGGGAAGGACAAATTGCTCATAAATATAGAATGTCCTAAAATTTCACAATGGAATTTGTTAAAATTGAACATAGCTGTCCCCCCTCAAATATCAATTTCAAATTTAAAATTTTTGAATATATTTTTATTTTTACCTCTTCATTTAATAAGTTCCTGAAGTTATATAAAAGAGTTTTTGTTTACTTTTATTTAAGCTTCCCTTTAACTTCAGTTATGGTCCTTTTATGCTACAAAATGGAGATCCAGCAACTAAGACTACATTCATGTTTTCCATAGTCTGGATGCTTTTATGCATTCGTTACTTTTCCTCTCAGCTCCATGTTTCACTTCAAATCTGCACAATCTGTTTCTCAACATCTCTATCACCATCATTCCTCCTCCTCACTCTGTATCACTCCTCATTCTGATTCCATCCCTTTGAAATATAGTGACCAAATCATACATGGTGAGATAGATAGTAGGGCACTAGTTTTATATAAGGATAAAATAGTGTCTTCCTGAAAATTATCAATATACTCCTTTTGTCATAGCAATAATATCAGAAAGAATATTTCATAGCTTTTCATTTTCCATGTTGTAGCCTCATTGAACCCCACTAATTACATTTCTAACTTCTAAAATAATGTAGAAATTAGGCATGCAGGCTCTGGAGTCAGACTGCTTGCATTTAAATCCTAAATTCACCATTTAGAACTATAATTTGAACAAATCATTTCCCTTCTTTAAAACTTTGGTTTCTTTACTTTAAAATGTTAATTATAATAATCTCACTTCATAGGATTGATAATACCTACAAAGCAATAAGCAAAGGTCTGCTACTTAGTAAGCACCAGACAAGTATTAGCAATTAGCACTGCTATCATTATTACTATTGTTACTGTATTATTAGGTCCATTCCTGATACATTTTCCTGCAGGTTTTTATTTAAATGTTCAAACAAACTTAGTTCAGTCTACCTCTTTGAAGAAGTCACTACATATTCTTCCACCTAGATTAATTTTTTAAATGTTAAATCTGAGTTTTCTTTCTGATCAATATGAACTCTAATATTATACTTCTCCCTTAAGTATTTGCTTATGCTTATCAAAAACATCACTAAGAAAATAAATACACAAGCCACAGACTGAGAAAAAATATTCATAACACATATATCTGACAACTGACTTATATCCAGAATAAATAAGAAATTCTTAAAAATCAGTACTTAAAAAGAAAATTACCCCTCTCAAAACAAAACAGAACAAAACCAGGAAAGAAACATGGACAGACACTTTACAAAAGAAAATCTGCAAATGGCCAATGAGCACATGAAAAGATGATCATCATTAGTCACTAAGAATGTACAAATTTAAACCACAGTGAAATTGAATGCAATGCGGTGTCCTGGTTGGTATCCTAGAACAACAACAACAAAAAGACATTAGTGGAAAACTTAAAGTTTCCATTCGTGGAAATTAAAATAAAATATGTAGATTACTTAATATGTATAATATTATAACAATGTCAATTTCTTAGTTTTTATCAATTTGTCAATGTATTAGTTTTGATCACTGTAAGGTGTTAAGATTAGGGGATGCTAGAGTGAAATGTTTAGGGGAACTTACAATTCTTTTGTAAACCCAAACTTATTTGAAAATAAAAAGTTTTAAAAAATCAATGAAATACCACTACACACCCACTAGAATTAGTTTTTGTGTTTTTTTTTGTTTTTTTTTTTAATTAATGTGGGTGGCACCTGTGGCTCAAAGGAGTAGGGTGCTGGCCCCATGTACCGGAAGTGGCAGGTTCAAACCAGGTCCCTGCCAAAAACTGCAAAAAAAAAAAAGGGGGGGGATGTGGAGCAACCAAAACTCACATACATGATTGATAAGAGTGTAAAATGATAGAACCACTTTGCAAAATAGTTTAGCAGTTTCTTAAAACATTAACATATATCTTTCCACTCTATGACTCAGCAATACTAATCCTAGATATTTACAAGAGAAAAATGAAACCCTATGTCTATAAAATGCCATGGAAATATTCATAAACCCTTTATCTATAATAGCCAAAAACTATAAACAGCTTAGATGTGCTATCAAGAGGATAATGAATAGGCAGGGATATATTCATATAGTTGAATAGTATTCACATGGGTGAATCTCAAAAGCATTACACTGAGTGAAAAAAGTCAGACACAAAAACATACATGCTACATAATTCTATTTACATGAAGTTCTAAAATAGTCAAACTTAATATATTGTGATAGAAATCAAACCAATGATTACTTGGAGGTAAGACTGGGTGAGTGCTGATTAGGAAAAATCATAAAGGAACTTCTGGGGGCTGACAAAAATGTACTGAGTGCTGGTAGGGTTGGGGTAACATAAGTTTACGCAAACTAATCAAACAGCTCACTTAAGATCATTGTACTTCACTGTAAATAAAACCATTTTAATAGTGTAAATATGAATTTATTCCTTCTTTTTGTTTCCTGCTCCTAAATAAAGTCCTTATGTTAGTCAAAATTGTCACTTGTCATTCCACACTCAATGCAATGACTACATTTTAAAGGCCTTTGAAAGAATGTTGGTTATAGATTTTGAAAATTTAATTGAATTATATCCACTTGTTCCCCCTCAAAATAGCTGGGCTCTTATATTTATAAAAGGAAAGTGAAGAGGCTGCAGTATTTTTATCATTCTTATGTTTTACTTTGGCATGTCTTTCACACACTTAAGAATATACAAATATCCCTCTTATCTGAAGGAATCCTAAGTGTTTTACAAACCTTCAAAACAGATTTTTAAACTATCTAATATTTTATAGGAGGAACATTTCATGCACACTAAAGTACAGTCACATCTGGCCTGCAACATGGCAGCTGTTTAACAGCCATGACACCTCACAAAAGTTTAGGACAGGAAGTGAAGAATTCTACAGCCAACCAAGGCAAAGATGAGGAAGCCTGCAGAAGCAGAAGGCTACACAACAGCTTGGGCTGGAGCACAGCCAGCATGATGTGGTTAACACATCTGTCATAATGAAAAGCACAAGTGTCATTACTGGTCAGAGCCTCATCTCACAGAAGGCACATCCCATAGCACAGTGACCTTTTCCTTCCATCAGGGGCACTGATTTATTTCTAATACAACAGGAAAAATGCTCCCACTAGCTGTGCCCAAACCATTCTCGCCTGAGATCTCCATTCCAGACACTACACCATATTTAGCTGTGCTGAAATTTGACAATTCTGAAGTCAGAAGGTCAAGACAACACTTAGTTGGATATTTTCCATATATGCAAATATATTAGAGAAAAATGTGATTTGGGGTAAGAGGCAAATATATCATCCAAATGTTCTCCTTTTAGATAGTTTTGAAAAGTTTTGTTTTGCTTTGCCATTTTGAAAGAGAAAAATATGAGTGGTTTTTTTTTTTCTTATGTGATAACCTTAAAGTATATTCCCTATGAAAGCTCAGCTAGTTTTTGTAGAACCTAAAGGAGAATTCTAGATGTAGAAGAGATGAAAGAAGACCACACATTTCTTCATATGATTTTGGCTGGTACTATCTGCCAATCAAGGCTTCTTGTAAGAAGGGCATGAACACGTCTGCAAATAATCATCACACCTTGGCTTAAACTCCCTGGAAACATAGATTTTCCTTCATTTAGCTCCAGACTGTTCTAGTTGCTAGGATTCAAATCATTTTTCTCCAAATACAGCAATAGAACCAGATCACCTAGCTTTCCAGCAACTCCCCCATCATTCTCAGAATTACATAAGGATTTGTACTTTTAATGTTAATACCTCCTCTTTGATAGCTATGTATTCACTATTTGAAAGTCCAGGTAAAGATAACCCAGTACCTAGGGTTCTGTATTATAACAAGAGGTCCACCTATACAAAAGGTGCAGTCTACCCTTTCACAAGGCACATAAAGTTGTAGCAACATCTCCTAGATACAAAAGGATACTAATGAGATTCCAACCCTGTAAACTCATTCATCATTATCTAAGGACAAGTACTTGTTGCCCTTTGATTCTGCCCAAAGGACAAGGTAGATTAGAAATAAATTCCATTTAAGACTGGAATTAGATTTATCTCTTACTGTGTAGATCCAAGTCTACTGGTTTGTACAGCAGGGGGGAAAGGTACTTGGAAATGACCAAAGTTGGGAGAAAATTGGTTACACTTAAACCCAGTATCACCAGGTGAAATAATACAGGGTGTCCGTAAAGTTTGTATGCAATTTAAAACAGCTAATTCTTTTAAATTGCACACAAACTTTACAGTCACCCTGTATATCAGTCATACGCTATGCACAAAGTATTCTGCTAAGTGGTACTCTATGTGTGTGTGTGTCCATGCACGCACGTGCAAGCATGCATGTGTGATGAGAGAAAATGAGAAGTCAATCACAAATAGGCACAAAAGGCATATTATACCATTGTAGGCAATAAATATATGGAGAAAAAATAAGTTTTGCAACCAATATTACTGCAATTTGGTTCTGGAGACTTAGATGCAACAAACATTTGTGAGTATTTGTTGGGTGCCAGAGTTTCTATATCATCCTTGTGAAAGGAATTGTATACTTTACTATTTACAGATGAGGAAACAAAGGTTGAACAGGCCAGGTGACTTGTCCAAAGTTATAGGAGAACAAGCAGAAGTAGGTCCTCTGAATTCAAATCTCAAAGGTTCCAGCCTGCCTTTTTGTATTTGTACCATTGTGTACTAAAATAATTGAAAGTGAGATGTGAGCTCAGACTTGAAGGATGTGCTGTGGAATGGAATGCGAAAGCCATCTTACATAAGTAGACTAGACTTTCTGGTGATTTTCAAGTAGAAAAGCCCAAACAAAAAATGAGGTCAGTGGGCTTTGAGGAAGCTTGCTTTAAAGGAAGACAAATACATCGAAAAGAAGTGAGAATTAAAAATACTTTAATCATTAAGTTTAAGAGTTTTACCTTATTTTCATGATAGCAGAGAGCCACATAGTTCTTTGAATGACATTATGGAATTCACTTTTAGGAAATGTCATCTAGCATTATGATAGGTGGGTTCATGGAGAAAGAAAAGGGTGGAGAAACCTATCTAGGATGGTTGTTGCAGTAACACAGATGTAGAATGGTAAAGTAGGAAAGAATGGAGAGAAAGAGAAAGATAAAAACAATCCTTGGCACATGGTAGATATTATTCAATATAATTGCAAAAAGGCAATACAGAAAATTTTTTGAAAAAGCAGTGCAAGGAGAAAGTCATTAGAAATTAATGTACTAGCCATGGAAAAAAAGAGAAAATGTTTATCAAATATCACTCTAATTTCAGACCCAGACAACCTTAATGATAGTGACATCACTAGTAGAAATAAGAAATTTAGAAGCTAAGAACCAAACTTAAGAAAAAAATGGTAAGATTAAGATATGCCAAATTTGAGAAGACTTAAGACACCTCAAGGAAATGTTTAGCAGAGACAATTACCCAGGTGAAAGATCAGACTGGAAATTTAGATTTTCCCATCATATGGATAGAGGTGGAGCTAAGGTAGGAAATAAAATCACCAAGGAAAATTGCATGAAATGACAAGAGCTAAGGGCTAAGAAGTAGATGTTAAAAAAAAAAAAGCATACAATTAGAGGTTAAAAAAAAAAAATCAAATGTTTTATCCAAATTCAGGAAACTAGGGCTGGGAAAAGACAATTGGATTTGGCAATTAAGGGGTCATGGTGAACCTCAAGAGTTCAGGTTCAGGCAAGTAATTGTAGAAAAAGGCATATTTCAGAGAGGTAATAGGAGTGTGAATTGAAAGTAGAGGCTGTAGGACAGATTACTTATTTGAAAAATTGGCAATGCAAGAAGAAAAAAACGATTTTATATTATGTGCTAAGCTTTATGTACCTCGGATAACTTTTTTCAGTCTATTATTTTATTTATTTTTATTGAAAAATTCTATTATAAAGCATTGGTGTGTTATAATCTGAATTAGGCTAATTGTGGGCCAAATACTATCCCCTGTGTTGATGGTTCTATATAGGATATTGGTTTTAATGCACCAGAGTATTATTAGCCTTGTCCACCCCACTACTGTATGGATTGTTACTTGGTTGAACAGTATTTTTAATTTCTAAAACTAATGTTGCTTCACTGAGACTTTAATACATTTATTATTTAAAATAAATCTCCCCTTTTTTCTAATCAGTCTCTATTCACAACTTTACTAATTTTGTAAGATAATGATGGAGAGTGAAAAACATATTAATAAGATTTATGTTTAAATCCAGATGCTTAGACATATTAAATCACTGTGGAGCCTGATGATTTATGTTTTCTCACTATAGGTCAACAGCATATGGCTTAGAGAACTCCTAAGAGAAGTAGGCTAATGCTCTCATATTTTACTACTTGAACCCTTAAGTTCTAATTTTAATACATTTACCAATAAAATAAGCTTCATGAAATTGTAAAAATCTTTATTTAGCATTCTTCATTTCACACCAAATTCTTCACCTATCTCCTTAACATGAGATAGACCCAGAACTACCAACAAAAAATTTCTCAGGTACAGGTATTTAATAACTCAGGTTATGATTATATGAATTATTTTAGCCCAAATTAATAAAAGGAATAAAGACACAATAAACTAGATCTTAAAGGTTTCTTTCAACAAAGAAAATTTGTCATAGAAAAGGCACTCTGCAACTAGTCAAGTACCCAGGTAAAGAAGTAGTAATAGCCAAAGAAACAAAGTCACCAAACTTTTCAATATTCAGTAAAAACTTACTGATGGTACCATCAGTAATTTTACTTTAGGGTCAAGATCATTCTCTGTAAAAAATATGACATAAATTTAAAACTGAAAATTATACTCCACCAAGTTACAGCTACAGTGGCATTACTAGAAAAGACAGAGAATGAACTCTAGACCAAACTTTTTAAATAAAGGATCAGATCCCAAATATTTTAGGCTTTGCAAGCCATATGATCTCTGTTGAAGTGACTTAACTCTGTCATTGTAGTGCAAAACCAGCCACAAAAATTAGTAAATTGACCATGGTTCTAATAAAACTTTATTTATAGCCCCAGATAGCAAAAGCAATTGCTCAACAACAGCAACAACAAAACCCACAATGAGGAGTGTCAAAGGAACATGAGAGCAAACTCAAAGAGCTTCACATGGACAAAGCTAGAACAATACGAACAACAAAAAGCTTAAAGTAATACTGAGTATATAACCCCACAAGTAAATTAAACATCGATAGTCCTTACTGAGTTTAATAAGTAGCTGATAAATAAATGGGCAGAAGTGACAAATTTCTCATGCAGAAAAATACAAATAATTTCTATAGATACTCTGTCCTCAAGGAGGTGGAGTATAACTCTTTACTCCTTAAGTATGTGCAGCACCATAACTTCTCTCCAGAAACTAAAATATCAAAGGGAAGAAAAACATGGAGAAATCTGACAAACACCACCTTAGCCAGTTGATCAAGGTGAACATCAACAGTGACAGGTCACATTAATAGTATATTCCTGTGATATGATGTAATAAGAATCACATTTTTATCTCTGTGGCTTCCCAAAATCCGTAACTTCAGTTTAATCATAAGAAAAACATCAACAAATCCCATTAAAGACACACTATAAAATCTTTGACCATTATTCTGCAAAACTATCAAGATCATCAAAAACAAAAGAAATTTGATAAATTGTCACAGTCAAGAACCTAAAGAGACATGATGACTAAATATGATATACCATGCTACATAAGACCCTGAAAACAAATAGGAACATATGTAAAAACTAAGGAAATATGAGCTTGGTGCCCATAGCACAGTGATTATGGCACTGGCCACATGCACCAAGGCTGCCGGGTTCAAACCTGGCCAGGGTCGGCTAAACAATGACAACTGCAACAAAAAAATTGCCAGGCATTGTGGCAGGTGCCTGTAGTCCCAGCTACTTGGGAGGATGAGGCAAGAGTGTTTTATAGTTTTCAGGATACAGGTCTTTTATCTCATTGTTTAAATTTATTAGTAAGTATTTTTTAGGAGCTATTGTGAATAGTATTTTCTTTTCTTTTTTTCGTTCTTTTTTTGAGACAGAGCCTCAAGCTGTCACCTTGGGTAGAGTGCCATTTCGTCACAGCTCACAGCAACCTCCAACTCCTGGGCTCAAGTGTTTCTCCTGCCTCAGCTTCCCAGGTAGCTAGAACTTCAGGTGCCCGCCACAATACCCAGTTATTTTTTGGTTGTAATTGTCATTGTTGTTTGGCAGGGCTGAGCTGGATTCAAAACCCACCAGCTCCGGTGTAGGTGGCTGGCGCCTTAGCCACTTGAGCTATAAGCGCCAAGCCATAAATAGTATTTTCTTGATTTCTCTTTCAGATAGTTTTTTGATATTGTAAAAGAACACTCTAGTTTGTTTGTTTTATTTGTTTGTTTGTTTGTTTGTTTGTCTGTTTTTAGAGATAGGGTTTTCTCTGACACCCAGTCTGGTGTGTAGTGGCACACATAGCTCACTGTAACCTCAAATTCCTAGGCTGAAGTGTTCCTGCTACCTCTGCTTCCCATGTAGCTGGGACTACATGCATGTGCGACCACACCCAGCTAATTTTTTTAATTTTCTGTGGAGACAGGGTCTCACTACATTGCTCAGGCTGGTGTCAAACCCCAGCCTCCCAAAAGTGCTGGGATTTATAAGCATGAGTGACTGCACCTGGCCTGATTTTCATATGTTAATTTGAATCCTGCAACTTGAGTAAATTTGTTTATTAGTTATGACAGTTTTTCTGTGGCTTCCTTAAGGTCTTCTATATATAAGATCATGTCATCTGCAAACAGAGACAATTTGCTTCTTCCTTTCTAATTTAGATGACTTTCTTTCTCTGACCTAATTGTTTTCGCTAGGATTTCCAGTACTATGCTGAATAAAAGTAGTGAGGTAGCATCCTTGTCTTATTTCTTATCTTAGAGAAACGGCTTTCAACTTTTCATCAAGTGAGATTTCAGCTCTAGGTTTGTCACATTGCATTAGGTATATTCCATCTATACCTAATTTTTCAAGAGTTTTTAACATAAAAGGATGTTGAATTATGCCAAATGCTTCTTCTGCACCTATTGAGATGATATGATTTTTATCCTTTATTTTACTAATGTGGTCTACCATATTTATAGATTTGTGTATCCTAAACCATCCTTGTATGTCCGGTATAAGTTCCACTTGGTCATGGTAAATAATCTTTTCAACATGCTATTAAATTCAGTTTGCCAGTATTTTGTTGGGGATTTCTAGCTATGTTCATCAGGTATATTGGCCTGTAATTTTCTTTCCTTGTGAAGTCCTTGCCTGGATTAAGTAGCAGTGTAATGCTGGCCTCATAAAATGAATTTGAAGTGCTCCCTTTTCTTTAATTTTTTGGAAGACTTTGAGAGATTATTATTAATTTTTCATTAAGTGTTTGATAGAATTCAGCAGTTACATCATCAGGTCCTGGGCTTTTCTTTGATGGAAACCTTTTTCTAACTAACTAAATCTCCTTCCTCGTTATTGGTCTGTTCAGAGTTTCTATTTCTTCATAATGTAATCTTAGCAAACTCTATGGGTTCAGAAATATATCCATTTCTTCTAAGTTATCCCACTTATTGGCATATAATTGTCCATAGTAGTCTCTTACTTTTATTTTTTGTGGTATCAGTTGTAATGTCTCCTCTTTTCATTTCTGATTTTGTTTACTTGAGTCTTCCCTTTTTTCTCTTAGCCTATCTATAGGTTTATTTTGTTTATCTTTTAAAAAAACAACTCTTAGTGTTGTTGATGTTTTCTACTATTTTTCTAGTCTCTATTTCAATTTGTTTCTTCTACAGTTTCTTTAATTTCCTTCCTTTTACCAGCTTTGGGCTTACATTTGTAAATTAAAATAAAATCCTAATTTCCTCACAAACTGAGCAGACCACCTCTTGGCCAAGAGGACCCCAGGGAAACCTTAACCAAATTCCTGGTCATGAAGGGAAGGGAGGTTGGACATGCCTCATTATACCTCTTTGGTTTTGGACTTTAGACAGAGTAGAACAGCATTAATGTCAGAACAGAGATCATAAGACTGACAAAATGGACTCTTTGTGACAATAAAATGCTAAATTATTAACAGGACCCAAGGCCATTCAGGGCAAAGGTTAAATCACACCTGTAGGCCATCAGTTCCCTTAACAGATCATTTGAGTCTGTATATTGTGGCTTGTCTCTGATTAGCACACTTTCTTATCTTAAAACACTTCAAGCATTTGGACCAACAGTTTTCAACCTGTGGGTCACGACCTCTTTTTAACAAACACTGTGGCTTTAGGAAGGTTGAGAACCACTGATTTAAACAAAGCTTTATTTCAATTACATACAATTACAAAGAATCTTAAAACCTACCTATAACCTATAAGCTTTGATTTTCAAATCAAACCAATGTCTACCTTCCATTTATTGATTTATGATTTTACCTAGAATTGTTGTCTTCCTATCTTGTATAAAACCAAACTGTAATTGCCTGGGACTTCTTGAATATGGCTCTATAGGCTATAGCCATAGTACTTTGTCTCAGTACAAATTTTTCAAATTATTTTATAGAGTTTGGGGTTATTTTTCCTATTATCAATTTGTTCTTCTTTTTCTAATTCCTCGAGGTGTAACATGAAGTTGTTTATTTAAGATTCTTTCTTCTTTTTTGATATAGGTATTTATTCCTATCAACATCCCTTTTAGAATTGTTTTTACTATATTCTGTAAGTCTTGGTATGTTATGCGTCCATTCTTGCTAGAGTCAAGACATATTTTTAATTTGTCTTATAATTTCCTCTTGAACACAGTAGTTGTTCAAGCACCTTGTTTAATGTCCATGTTTGTGAATTTTCCAAAATTTTTCCTGTTACTGATTTTTAGTCCCATATCATTGTGCCTAGAAACAATATTGATATGACTGCAATCTTCTTAAATTTTTTCCAACTTGTTTTGTGGCCTAACATATAATTGACCCTAGAGAATGTTCAGTGTATGCTTGAGAAAGATATGTATTCTCCTGCTATTGGATGGAATGTTCTATATCTCTCTATTCAGCTTATTTGGTGTACAGTATTGTTCATGTTCAATACTTCCTTATTGATTTTGTCTGGGTGACATGTCTATTGCTGAAAATGGGTGATTAAAGTCCCTACAATTACTGTATTGAAGTTCATCTCTTCCTTCAGATATTCTTAATATTTCCTTTATACTGTATTTAGATCCATCAATGTTGACTACATATATATTTACAATTGTGATATCTTCTTGATAAACTGGTCTCTTTGTCATTTAACATCCTTCTTTGTGCTATTTTAAAGTTTTTGACTTCAAGTTTATTTTATCTGATATAAATACTACAGTTACTCTGCTCTTTTTTGGCTTCCATTTGCATGGAATATCTCAGTTCTTCCCTTCACTTTCATGTGTGTCTTCTTGCAATGAAATGAGTCTATTGTAGCCAGTATACCATTGGACGCTGGTTTGGGTTTTGTTTTGTTTTGTTTTATTTTCCAAATCCATTTAACTATGCTATGTCATTTGGATAATTTAATTAATTTACATTCAAGGTAATTATTAATAGGTAAAGAATTACCACTGTCATTTTGTTAATTGTTTTCTGTTTGTTTTGTAGAACTCTGGTTCCTTTCTTCCTCTCTAGTTGTTTTCCTTTGTAGTCTAGTAGTATGCTTTAACTCCTTCTATTTTATGAAACATCTTACAATTTGTAACAAGCTATATTAAGCTGATTGCTTTGATCACATTTTAAAAACTCAAAATTTATTCCCCCATTATATTTTTCGATATCACAATTTACCTCTTTTTAAATTTTGTATCTATTAACAAATTATTGTAGCTATTATTCTTTATAATAGCTTTATAATAGTTTTTCCTTTTAATTTACATACTAAATATATAAGTAATTTACTCACCATTTTTACAGTAATAGAGTATTCTGAATTCGTATATTTACCAATGAATTACATAATACCATATGGTATTATGGGTCACTAACTTGTGTCCTTTCCTTTCAGCTTAAATAACTGCCTCTATCATTTCTCACAAGACAGGTCTGGTGGTAATGAAGTCCCTCAGCTTTTGTTGTTCTGAGAAAGTCTTTACCTCACCTTTATTTCTAGAGGACAGCTTTGCCAAATACAGTATACTTGGCTCACAGTTTTTTCCCTTTAGCATCTTGAATATATCATCCTGTTCTCTCGTAGCCTATAAGGTTTGTGCAGAGAAGTCCACTGCGAGCCTTATTAGAATTCTCTTCTATGTGACCTGCTACTATCTACTTCCTGCTTTCAGAATCCTTTCTTCGTCTATGGCTATAAACAGTTTAATTATAATACATCTTGGTGTATTCTTCTGTGGATTGAATCTCATTGGAGATCTTCCTATACCACGATATTTATATCTTTTCCCATATTTGGTAAATTTTCTGCTACTATTTCTTTAAATAAGTCCATTGTCTCTTTCTTTTCCTTCTTAAAATCATACAATTCAAACATTTTCCTTTTGATGTTATGTCATAAATTATGTACGCTTTCTGCATTCCTTTTTATACTTTTCCCTTTATTCTCCTTTGACTATGTATTTTCAAACAACTTGTATTCATGTTTGCAGATTCTTTCTTCTTCTTGATCAATTAGGCTGTTGACAGTTTCTACTGGCTTATTATTATTATTTCTTTCATCGTATTACACAGCTCTGGAATTTTTTAAAAAACAATTTCAATCTCTGTTAAGTTTCTCATTTTGGTCATTTATTACTTTCTAGATTTCATTTAATTGTTTATTAGTCTTTAAAATAATTATCTTTGGGTCTTTTTTGAGGCAATTCATTATCTCATTCGCTTTATGGTCAGGTACTAGGAGATTATTGTATTATTTTGTGGTGTATATCTCTTTGGTTTTTCATGTTTCATGTTATCTCACATTGATGTCTGAGCATTTAAAGAAGGAACTTATTCTAGCCTTTGCAGACGGGCTTTTTATGGGAGATGCCTTTACCTGTAAGTCCATCCGGAGATTCTGGGCAGGTTGCCAGGCATAGCCTACAGCCAAGCTCACTGCTGGAGTCTTTAGTCAAACTAGCCTGGTGCCTCAATTAGCAGGTGGGTGGGCCTGGCACCTGGTTTCATAGGGTGAGGCCTGGATCCGGACCCACTAGGGTGGACCTATTATTGGGTCTTCTGGGATAGGCCTGGAACCTGGGTCCTTGAAGGGGAGCGTGAAGCCTGCATCCACATGAAGTGATCTAGCACTGGGTGGGTCTTAAGCCTGATCTACAGGGATCAGATGGGTGTTGGAATGGTCCTGGCACCTTACTCCACTGGGACAACCCTAAAGCCTGAGACCATGGGGGCTGATACTGAGGCAGGGCTGGGGCCTGAGTCTACAGGGGTGGGCTTAAGTTATATGTCTATAAGGGTGGTACTAGAACCTCAATCCATGGAGCTCAGCATAGCACCCATATTTGGACCCTATGTCTTCTGGGACTGAGGCCAAAAGGTCTTCCCTGTAGGGTAGGGCTGCAGGGACTTTTCTGGCACTGAGCAGGCCTAGAGCCTGTGCCCAAGGACCTGGCCTCCTATCTGAAGCCAGGAGCTCTGACTTTGGCACAGAATGAAACTGCAGCCTGGAGAGGGCCTGGAGTCATGCTAGCTCTAGTAAGTGTGAGCCATCCTGGCTCTGGACTCTGAAATTTAGGACAAACTTGGAGTCCGGACTTCCAAAAACTGCCCTTGGTGGGCCTAGAGACTCTATCTATGGGGACCAGAGTGGAGGCTTAATCATTTAGTGCTGGCTTGAGGACTAAGGCTACAGAGACTGGTCTAGTGCTGGGGTGCGCCTAAAGCTTAGGACAAGCCTAGAATCTGAGTCTATGAGGGCTGATCTGGTACTGAGTCATGCCCAAAACTCATGGCCACTGAGGTCAGCCAGGGGCTGGTGCCAGTTCAAAATCTGGGATTTCTGAGGTCAGACTAACATTGGGGCACCCCAGAGTCCTCGTCTGCCTGGCAAGCCTGGATCCTAATGTTGTGGAAGCCTAGTGTTATAGGACCCTTTCTAGCACCAGGGTGGGTTTGGAGGATTAGACTATGTATAATAGCCTGGAGTCTGAGGCCACGGGTGCTGGTCTGGTGTTCGGCTGGCATGGAGTGTATATCTTCAGGGGCTGACCTAAAGGCTGTATCCATGAGTGCTAGTCTATGGGTCCAACTAGTGCTGGGGCAAGCCTAAAAGCTAGAGTTATGGTTTCCATCCCTAAGTTGGGGGGGAGGGTCTAGAGCCTAGGGCTACTAAGGTCAGCTTGGTAGCAGGGTAGCCCAGAGACTGAGGTCCCATGACAGGGCTAGAGTCTGGGGCTTTGGGATCCACTCTGACACTAAAGTAGATATGGACACTCAATCCATACATACCAGCCTGGAGTCTCAGGCTGTAGGGACCTGTCTGGCACTAGGTTTTAATGAGACAGGGCTGGTATTGTGGTCTAAGGCAAAGCCAGATGCTTATTTTCCTCTCCTTTCCCTCCCAAAAAGGATATCTCTCCACATTGTGCTACCTAGAGTTGGGGGATGGGTATCACAGGTAGTATAAAACTATCTTTCCTACCCTCCTCAAAATGTTTTTTTTTTTTTTACTTTTTTATTAAATCTTATCTGTGTACATAATGCAATCATGGGGCACCATGAACTGGTTTTATATACAATTTGAAATATTTTCATCAAACTGATTAACATGGCTGTCCTGGCATTTTCTTAGCTTTCATATGAAAGCTATAAATAAGTTTCATAGTATGGCTGAGTACATTGGATACTTTTTCTTCCATGCTTGAGACTTTGCTAAGAAAAATATGTTCCAGATCTATCCATGTAAACATGAAAGAGGTAAGGTCTCCATCTTTCTTTAAGGCTGCAACATTTTCCATGGTGGACATATACCACAATGTATTAATCCATTCATGGGTCAATGCACACTTGGGCTTCTTCTATGATTTATCAATAATGAATTGGGCTGCAATAAAGATTCTGGTACAAATATCTTTGTTATAATGTGATTTTTGGTTTTCTGGTTATATGCCTAGTAGAAGAATTGTAGGATCAAATGGCAGTTCTAGTTTTAGATCTCTATGTGTTCTCCAAACATCTTTCCAAAAGGAACGTATTAGTTTGCATTCCCACCAGCAGTGTAGAAATGTTCCCTTTTCTCCATGTCCATGCCAACATCTCTGGTTTTGGGATTTTGTGATATGGGCTAATCTTACTGGAGTTAGATGATATCTCAAAGTAGTTTTAATTTGCATTTCCCTGATGATCAAGGATGATGAGTATTTTTTCATGTCTGTAGGCCATATCCCTGACTTCTTCAGAGAAGTTTCTCTTCAAGTCCCTTGCCCAGCCTGAGATGGGATCACTTGTTCTTTTGTTGCTAATATGTTTGAGTTTTCTGTGTATTCTGGTTATAAACCTTTGTCAGAGACATAACCTGCAAATATCTTCTACCATTATGAGGGCTGTCTGCTTGCTTTACTTACTGTGTTCTTAGCTGTGCAGAAGCTTTTTCTTTGATCAGGTCCCAGTAGTGTATTTTTGATGCTGGTTCAATTGCCTGGTGGGTCCTCTTCATAAAATATTTGCACAAGCCAATTTCTTCAAGAGTTTTCCTGGAACTTTCTTCTAGTATTTTTATAGTTTCATATCTTAAGTTTAAATCTTTAATCCAATGAGAGTCTATCTGAGTTAATGGTGAAAGGTGTGTGTCCAGTTTCGGTCTTCTACAGGTCACCAGACAGTTCACACAGCACCATTTGTTAAATAAGGAATCTTTTCCCCACTGAACATTTTTAATTGGCTTGCAAACATCAAATAAAGGTAAGTAGCTGGGTTAATCTCTTGGTTCTCTATTCTGTTCCATACATCTACCTCTCTGTTTTTGTGCCAGTACCATGCTGTTTTGATCACTATCGATTTATAGTATAGTCTGAGGTCTGGTAGCATGATTCATCCTGCTTTGTTTTTATTTCTGAGTAATGTCTTGGCTATTCTAGGATTTTTCTGATTCCATATAAAATGAAGTATTATTTTTTCAAGATCTTTGAAGTATCACAGAGGAGCTTTATAGGAATTGCATTCAAATTATATATTGCTTTGGGTAATATGGACATTTTAACAATGTTGACTCTTCCCAGCCATGAGCATGGTATGATTTTCCATTTGTTAACATTTTCAGCTATTTCTTTTCTTAGACTTTCAGAGTTCTCTTTATAGAGGTCTTTCAAATCATTTGTTAGATAAACTCCCAAATATTTCATCTTCTTTGGCACTACTGTGAATGAAATAGAGTCCTTGACTGTATTTTCAGCTTGACTATTGTTGGTATATATAAAGACTACAGATTTCTGAGTGCTTATTTTGTAACCTGAGATGCTGCTGTATTCCTTGATCACTTCTAAGAGTTTTGTAGTAGAATCCCTGGTATTTTCCAGAAATACAATCATATCATCTCCAAAGAGTGAAAGTTTGATCTCTTCTGACCCCATATGGATACCCTTAATTGCCTTTTCTTCCCTAATTATAATGGCTAAAACTTCCATTACAATGGTAATGTGCAGTGGAGAATATGGGCAAGCTTCCCTGGTTCCTGATATGAATGGAAATGATTTAAATTTAACTTTATTCAATATGATATTGGCTGTAGCTTTGTTGTAGATGGCCTCTATCAGTTTCAGAACCTAATTTGCTTAAGTGTTCTAATCATGAAGGAATGCTGGATATTATCAAAAGCTTTTTCTGCATCAATTAAGAGAATCATATGGTCTTTGTTTTTAATTTATTTATATGAAGAATTATATTTATAGATTTATGTATATTGAACCAGCCTTGAGGCCCTGAGATGAAACCCACTTGGTCAGGGTGTATAATTTGCTGATGTGTAGCTGGATTCTGTTTGTTAGGATCTTGTTGAATATTTTTGCATCAATATTCATTAGTGGTATTGATCTATAAT
>CAUYPK010084365.1:0-51254 GCA_963574355.1 Loris lydekkerianus
TGTTTACATGGATGGAGCTGGAACATATTCTTCTTAGCAAAGTATCTCAGGAATGGAAGAAAAAGTATCCAATGTACTCAGCCCTACTATGAAGCTAAATTATAGCTTTCACATGAAGGGTATAACCCAACTATAGCACAAGAGCACAAGACTATGAGGAAAGGGCCAAGGAAGGGGTAGGGAGGGGGGAGGTTAGGGTGGAGGGAGAGTACTGGGTGTGGCCACACCTACAGTGCATCTTAGAATGGGTACAGGCAAAACTTACTAAAGGCAGATAACAAATGTCTACATACAATAAGAAAATGCCATGAAGGCTACGTTGAACAGTTTGATGAGAATATTTCAGATTGTATATGAAACCAGCACATTGTACCCCTGATTGCACTAATGTACACAGCTATGATTTAACAATTTTTTAAAAATCTGTATTTTTTTTGGAATCTCTGTATTTATAATAGTACTTTCCACTCTTTTTTTTTTTTCAAACAATGTCCCAGTTTGTAATTTGCATTTAGTTATAATTTGGGGTTTTCATTTTATAAGTAAAATCTTTTTTAATCTTATGCAGTGAAATGTTCAAATACTTTTCTTTGGAAACTTTTCCACTGGTATTATTAAAATAACCTTTACCAACTGGGGACCAATTAGTCTTCATCTCTTTCCATGTTTTCTTCTGCAATTTTATGTGTCACATTAAACTCTTTAATCTATCAAGGATTAACTGTTGTATCTGGTCAAAATATGCTTTGGTTATTTCTATTTAGCAAGAGTGCCCCAATTACGGATGAAGCTAACCCGTCCCCATTGACGTCGGCTGTACAAGTTGTTCTGCATGTGGAGGTTTGTTTTAGAGCTCCTCCATGCCATCATCTGTCCGCTGAGGGAAAGGCAAACCACATGGTTTTAATCCTCAGAATCTGCAAGTGTTACTTTCTAGCAGAAGTTTCACCTCATAAAGATACTGCTCTCTATAAATTTATCCCCTGTTCATCAGAAACATTTCTTCAGTTATATTTCAGGAAGGGACTCTGGATCTTACTGAAGCCCTGACCATCTCTGCACTTGGTCCTGCAGGCTCATGCCCAGCAGCCTGGAGAGCACATGAAGGTCCACAGGTGGCTGATATGCTCTAAGGCACGGTGATCTGAATGGAGAAACCCCAGTCCTCAGATGGGGCCTACCCCAGGTCAGCATGGGACCCATTGTATCAGAGCAGCACCTCTCGGACAGGCACTGAGGACCTCCACCGCCCATGAGGTGGTGAGTGGGGAGGGATGTGGTGGGATAAACAGGAGCACAAAGGTGTAGCTACATCATATGAGGAGGATAGGGCCTACACCAGGATTCCCTCCCTGCCTGGCAGGCAGAATTCAATACCCAGTGGGACCAGAGCACGGCTCTTTTCTTCCTGGATTATGAACTATTTCCTTAGAGTAAAAGTTGGTACTTTATATTCTCAAGGAAAAATGGTTTTAAGGGGACAACCTGTAGGAAAAGTAATCATAAAATTCTTACTCTCTTACTAGAAAAGACCAAAGCATGAATACTCACAGACACATAGGCTCTCACATGTATGGGCCCCTACACACACACTCTCCCCACATGTGGCATAAAGGATTTTCTCCAAGGGACAAACTGCTGCAGCTTCCATTCCAGCCATGATGATAAGTGCTCATAGCATAGCTCTTATTCAGGGGGAGATTTTTAGATTTTCACGGTGTAGTAGTTTTCTATGGCTGCTGTAACTGTCCACCAACTAGGTAACTAAAATTATTTTCTCATAGTTTGAGAGGCTTGTTATCAGTCTGATGTTAAAGTATGGTAGGACCATGCTCTCTCTGAAGGCCCTACAGGAAGGGCCTTCCTTCTTTGCCTCAGCCTAGACTGGGTGCTAGCAAGCCTCAGCATTCTTCAGCTTATAGACACGTGGTGCTAATAATCTCTGTTGCCTGTCTTCACCTGGCTTTCCTTGCATGCAGGCCTTCACACTGCCTTCCTTCTGTGTCTCTTTTCCTTCTGATGAGGACACCAGTCACACTGGATTGGCATCCACCCTACTGACCTCACCCTAACTGGATTACATCTATTTCCAGTAAGGTCCCACAATCACAGGTATGTCTTCAACATATCCCCATAACGCAGATCCACCAACCTTGTTCACCAGAGTCATTGCATAAACCAGCAGCTCCGTGTCAACTCCATCCTTTTCCTCCAGGATTTCCATGACATTTGACCAGGGTGTGATGCCTACAAGTAAAGCAAAAGTCATTAGAAACACAATCCAAAAACATTCCTTATCCAACTCCCATCATAGCCCTTATCACTCAGCAATGGCAGTGTCTCTCAGTCACCAAGTTTCACAGCATGACATTATCCTCAGGGTGGACTTCAACATGCTTCTAACCAGGGATACTTCTTAGTAGGAAATGCTTTACATGTCATCTTTGTCCTTCTGACAAGACAACTGTATACTCTTCAATGTCAGGATATCTATCCACTTACTTGAAAAATTTGCTTTGTAGTAAATATGTAATTTTTAAAAATCCATTCACGGGCAGCTTTTTAGGCCAAACATTTGACCAGCAGTAGAAAACCCTCAAAAAACATTCTCTGAATGTCCACTAGCACATGAGGAAAGTGGACATGGATGATACCAGCATCATTCTAGTAGTAACTCCAAGAAGTAACAGAGACATGCCTGCCTAGCAAACATCTCAAGAATAGAAGTATATCACCTGTGTCCCATCCCATCAAGGCAAACATACTGTTTCAGCATCAGGTAGGTACAGCAGGTAGGTACAGACTCTGGTACATAGGTGCCCTTATTAGGTTTGTAATCCATATTTACCAGAGTAGATGTCAGCAGAGAGCAAACGCCTGAAAAAATGACAAAAGCATGTAGCTAAGCCTATCACTCATCCAGGGAAATCTCTTGTAGTGGGTATGATTGCAGAAGGCTTAGTGCAAGAGTGAGCTCTGCAGGGGAAGGCTTGTGGGTGATTATCCCCAGGCTCCAGGAGAGGGCAGAAAAATGCTTCACTGTCACATTCAGGACCACAAAGCCAACAGCAAGACCACAAATGGGACACAATCCCCTGACATGGTTTCCTTTGCCTGAGATGAGTATATGAAGTAAAGTAAGCATTGCCTTACATTTTACTTGGTGGTCTGGGGAATAAAACTCTTCCCTGCTTTCACTATAAGGAACTCAAAGGAAAATTGCTCATGTTTGCTTGGTGAATTTGGAAATAACCTAAATACAGTAGTTTCCCAATGTTGGTCCTTGGATGAGTTACATCATAGCTGATGCTGGTCTGGAGAACGAAAGTCTCCCAAAGGCAGCAATGGTCTCAGCACAGCACCTGGCACATAGCACCTGCTCTGCCCAATGGTACGTGGAGATCTCCAAGGAGGCAAAAAGCAGGTTTTGCTAGAATAGCTTTAAAAGAACTATGGAGCAAATGAACACAGTAAGAAACGCAGAGGAGACAGGAGGATTAAACAAAGAATAGGCACCTACCACAAGACATGACAGGCATTATATAGCTTGGTGTAGAGATCTGCTGGCTTAACAAGTGAAGGGAAAATGAGCCTTTGACTTTAGCTAAGTTGGGTATATGGCCCCGAAGCCAGAACTACACAATCTTCTATGGCCCTTTCTAACTCTGAACACAAAGACATGCTCCTTCTCCCACTGACAGCTGAATTATCTCCTGCTCTCATTTATCATCAAACTACTTTTAAGTCCACAGCACAGTGTAACTGGTCTTCCAATTCCAGCAAAGTAACGATTTTAACCCTCAACACAGTCAATCAAAGAGGTCAGTAGGCCTTGAGTCTCACTGTCCAGGTGCAGTGTAAGAAGACGGGGGATGCTTCTGCTTGTGTTTGTAACAGGGCAGCTTCCATCATTCATACTCGGCTTAAAACCCATGTTCTAGTGAGTTAGTCATGTGGGGTTAAGAGAAAGATGGTGCAAGGAAGGAAGCACTGGAGCCAAAGAATTTCCAGTTGTGTGGTAGGCCCAGAGCTGCTTCCTGGTCTTCACTTTAGAGCTAAAGTTGCCAAACAGCTGGGTCAGCACCGGCTCAGCAGCCAACAGGGGCTTCCCAAGGAGAGGTGAGTAGCCCTGTGACATCCTCTCGCCCTCTCATATACACGTACACCATCTAATCTTTTATAACAAGAACAAACACTGGCATAATTTAATTGAAAAATGTGTTCTTCAACTGTGGTATCTGAGTCCCTTATTCCCATTTAAGGATCTTCAGTCTGCAAATGTGCATAAACTATGGTGACAAATGCAAATGTTCCCTCTCCTTAGATTGTTTTGGGCCAAAAAATGAGAAATACTTAGAAGAATAAAGGTGAAAGGCAGGGAACATTAGGCTCAACACAATAGCCTTGGCAGACACCCTCAAGCCAGTCCAGTGTTAAGCTGGAGCACTTGTAGCTCCTGGGTCTGAACTCAGCAGTCTAGCCCTTTCTCCCTACTTTGCCTTCTGGAGCTCTGACAGAAGAGTGTGTGTGCTGGGAGGAGCTCTGGTAAGAGAATCAGAAACTATAGATCCTAGCCCTTCATGTAAGAGACAGAAACTGCACCCCAGAACAATGCAGTGAAAGGAGGCTCGGACGACTCATCTGCTAAACGGGGATCTACGACTCATCTACTTTGTGGGATTACAGTGAGGTGCCGTTGAGATAGAACACTTTTTGTCCCTAGCACTACAAGAGTGCATGAGAAGACAACACTGTCCTTACTCATTATCATCTGTCACTCTCCAATTCCACCAGCTCCCCCAACCCCAAACACTGGGGTACAGGATATAAGAACCTATTTTTTCCTAACGTTTATAAGCACCTAGGTAAACTTGAATATGTGCCAAATAAATGAGTCACTACATACATTAACAATGCTCAGGGTAGCATCTATTACATAATAAGCACCCAAATATCCATAGAGGTAACTGTAATGGTGGTCGCCCCCTGCATACACTGGATGGGCCTTCTACATGGTCCTCTCTTTCTAGCAAACCACAGCACCTCTCTCTTAACCCAGATAAATAAACACAGAATAAATTGCTCACTCCTTTTCCCTCTCACTCATATATCTCCATCTTAAACCTAAAAATAAGGTATTTAACACAGGGCCTCATACATAATCCTAACACTCAAACAGAAGTTCCTGACAGCACGTTCCACATGATGAACACGCTCAATATAGATACTTCTGCTATAAATAACGATGGAAACAGCTTGCGTTCTGTCAACTTCTAACCTCCACCACGCTGTGTGTGTCCTTCACAGGTAGATGTGTTCTGGAGCAGAAATCAAAGACAGGGTTGCTTGAAAGGACAGCTAAATATTTCTCCCTGTTAATCACGTATGATATACATGTTTAAAAATTATGTCATATCTCATCATCTTACATTCAAATGAAAAATGGAACTTCTTCAAAAGCTGTGCTGAACCAAATTAGCAGGACTCAAGATTTATGACAAATTTCAACATGAGTCACCAGCTCTGTCACTTGCCCCACCCTCTGTGGGAGAGGTGGATCTCTCCAATGAGAGCACAAAGAACTTTCAAATAGGTTCCTGTTGACCACTGCCATGAAGACGCCCAGAAAAGGGAGTTTCCGAAATGGCATAATGACAAAGCAGGGCTCTCTCAAGGGCTCCCATCGGTGCTACTGCCTTTGTCTCCTCCTGTTAGGCCCAAATGACTCGATGCAAGTGAAAGAGAAAAACATCCCTCAGCCTGAGTAGACAGGTGCAATACCGCACCCTGTGCCTCAGAGGCTAACTCAAGCCTCTTCATCCCAGGTCCAAAGCAAAAGTGCAATTGCCTTGGTCAAACAGGGCATTCAGAAATTTTCATTTATAAATATTGATTACTTCCCATGATGTACATTGACCTCTTCAGCTTTTATTGCTGCTCTCTAACTGGCCTGCTCTTGACCACAGAGCAAATGACCACACTGCAGAATGAACCCTTCTGGTTGACCCACGGGCAGCATGCATGATGTTTACAAAGAACGGGGGCATTTACTCTGGGACAGCTTTAGGTCATGGTGATTTTTGAGGACTGCCAGTTTCTTCATTTTACTGCTAATTCCTTAAATCTGACAGTTTTCATTATCCAAAAGAATAAATCGCTATTAAAAAAGACAATTGTCTATAATCTCATATGCCAATTCATCCCCACTGAGTAAAGCCACTCTGAGGAGTAAAATTTACAGTTTACTTATAAACTTATGCACAAACAGACATGCTTGGTCCACCCTAAGGACCTCTGGCACCTCTCCCTGCTCCCCCAGCTGAGAGGGGATTAGAGAGCAGCTTCTAAACCTGCTAGATGGAAACACACCTGGAAGTCACGCTGCCCTCTGCAGAATGCCAGGATGTATTTATATGCTTAATTCCATCATAGGATTTGGGAACAATTTTACTAGCAATAAAACAGGATGATGTTATATGTATGCATTATGAGACCACGGCCAAGGCCACACATGTTCACAAAGAAACATGCTATTGAATCATGTGTGATAAGCTTTTCTGAGTTTTTCCATTAGAGCTTTTCTCTTTTTTCAGCTGCTAGTGCTCAGTAGCAGATGGATAATAGCAGTTGCCAAAAGCTTAAGAAATTTTATAGACAAAAACCATAAAGCCAAGAAAACAATTCACTAGCTGGCTTTTTAAATTTTATTTTTAGTAATTAGGAGGAGAAGGCTAGCATTTTGTCTTGGTGGAGAGACTTGGCACAGGCAGAGAGCCTCTGGCTGGAGCTGTGAATGGAGCCTTGGATATGGGGTACTCCACTATCCCCCCACAAATCCCTTTTATGAAATGTGAGGTCCAAGGAAGGAAAATCTGAGCTCCCAAGCCAAAGGCAAACCCCAGGTCATGAGAAGGTTGCTTCTCTAACCCATTAGTTGTCCTAAAATAACCCCCAGAATTGTAGGATGAATCTTCCCAAGATGAATGAAAGGAACTGTCTTACTACCTTCCAAAACACGTATCATTGGCTTTAAAGCTAATTAACTGGCCTTGAAAATAGCTAAACCTGGCTTCTGAACCCTTGGCAGTCCTTTTATAAAGGATTTTCACTTGGCCTTATGATCTGTTCTTGGCCATAAGGGTCTTCCTATCTGTACCAGACAGCAGCAGCTGGGGCAGACAGAAACTTGCTTCATTCTGGGCTCCACCTTCCAGACTTACAGCCTGACCGTGCCCTAGGGTCTGTCTCCCTCATGCACCCCCACAAAGAGGCCTAGAGTTGCCTCCTGGCCTGTGATCGCCCATGTCTGGCACTGACATCTGTCTGTGTATTTGTGGGAAAGGTATGAGAGCCCCAGTTTATGGTTCTGGATCCTTTCATTAACTTACAGTCAAGCTTTCAAACTAACTAGTAAGCTACTCTCTTTCCCACTTGAATTCAGCATTGGAAGGTGGGTCTCTGAGGAATGCTGAGCAGAGACAAATGGTTTGAGTCTACGTGCTATTCAGGACACTTGTTTCTCTCTGACAGTCACAGCTGATTCGTGCACCAGTCTATGTACATCCACACACGCCAGTAAAAAAATACGTCAATAAGCTTCACAGCAATTACCTTTGTTGAAATTAGAGGTAATTTTTAATTATCTCCTTTAGCAATGGTTTTTCCAAATTTTCTATAACATTGCTTCTATAATAACCATAAAAGTATTATCAAGTTTTTGTTCTTATTTGAATCTTTGTGGGAATAATAACAATAACTGGGTCCTATTTGAGAGGAATATAAATAAACAAAAGACATACACACACACATACACACACACACACACACACAAAAAAAAAAAAAAAAAAAAAAAAAAAAAAAAAACTAGCTAGCATATGGCTTCTTAATATCACAGGTGCTACAGCATATTATACCCTAAGCCAGACCCCAAACTCAATCTTCACAGCAGAGAAGAGGCACATATGGGAGCTTCCAAAGCACATGACCAAGGCAAGGAGGGGGTGGTGCAGACCAGGTGGGAGATGGGGGTGGCAGGTTAGCAGGTTAACAGGGACTGGAAAGGTTTGGACTTTACCCTGTAGGCCTTAAGAATCATCAGCAAGTTTTAATATACAATGACAAGACTACATCTAGGTTAAAACAATCTTACAATCTTCCACTTTGAAGTGGTAAGAGACAGCGAGAGTCCCAAGTAAGGCAGGACCTGGGAGGGAGGAAGGGAGAAAGATTAGGCAGTCTAGAGGTCAGAAGTGATGAAACCTCATAGCAGTGAGGGGAAGGAGGAGACAAGAAAAATGGGAGGGAGCTGGTCCTCTGTGGTTTGTGGTGGGGCTGGCAGAGGATAAAGACATGCTGTAGAGTCTGTCTTCTCCTGGGTAAGTCCATGAGTGGTTTTCCCTCATTGTCAAACCACATTATGCCCTAATCTTTGTATACTTACCACCCTAAAAAGTGCATTCCTTGCAGTGGGAACCCCGTATGTAGGGAATTCTGTTAATTCTTCATTCTGCTTTAAAAACATATAAAATGTGGAAATCTCCCTACATGAGACATTTTCACCTTGATGACATTAGGGGCAGTGACTACTCACCTCTTTTTGTGTCCACAGCAGAGACAGCCTGAATTAGAAGAGGTGCATTTAACTCTGAGTACTCCACAAAGACCAGCAGCAGCTTCAGAGCAGTCTTCACCACCAGGCGGAACTGGGCAGAAAAGATGACACAGACCATCACATGACTGCAGCCATGGCCTTGTGCACATGTGCTCATGCTCCTGTTGCTGGCTCCCAGCACTCTCCTCAGCCTGGGTGCTCTTTTCAGTGATTACACAGTTCCTTCCTTAGATCCTCACTAGAAATGGGATCAGACTTTGTGGCTCCAGAGCCCACATCTGGCAGGACTATGAGATAGGCCAGGCGTCCTCAAACTGCGGCCCGCGGGCCACATGAAGCAGTATGAGTTGTATTTGTTCCCGTTTTGTTTTTTACTTCAAAATAAGATATGTGCAGTGTGCATAGGAATTTCATGGTTTTTTTTTTTTAAAACTATAGTCTGGCCCTCCAACGGTCTGAGGGACAGTGAATTGGCCCCCTGTTTAAAAAGTTTGAGGACGCCTGAGATAGGCAAAAGAACAATTCTTATTTTTTTGCTGAGAAAGCAGGTGCTGTAGGTTGGATGCCTCATCTGAGGTCACAACAGTTGATATGGGTAAAAGTAGGGACCTGGACTATGTCCCCCCACTTCTTAAAATGGAGCAGAAAAGGCTGCCTAGGGCCTTAGAACCACACTCCTTGGGCCCAAGGCTCAGCATTTGTGAGGAGCCTCACATCACCCTGATCCTTCCCTCACACAGGAAGCTGCCCTCCCAGGCCACATGTCCTCGGGGGGGAGGTCACAGGTTACCCATCAGAGAAAACCTCAAGTCTCTTGACAGAAGTACAGGTTCCTGATGCTAGTTCTTCCAGCCTGAGTGCTATGGCACTTTGGGGGCCCCAGGTCAGCTCCCCTACCAGTCTCCCCTCGGAATCCCCTCCTCCTAAGAACCTCCCCAACAAGCTCACACTCCTGCCTCCTGGACAGGCCTCAAACTCTGAATCTCAGAAGCAACCAGCCTGCCTTGGGCTGTAAGTTCCACCCCAGGCTGTTTGCCTGTCAGTGCCAGGCACCCCTGTGGGCAGGAGGCTTTGTTAAGGAGAAAGGGGCTTATTTGCTTTGTGTCTGCAGGGCCTGGAGCTGCACTTGGCAGAGTGAGTTTGGAGATGTTTGCTCACTGCGTGAGTCATTCAGTGGCCAGGTCTGGCAGTCCACAAGCCCTCACCCACCCGGACCTCTGTCACGGGCCAATGAGTTCCAGCTTCTTCATTTGCTCTGGAGCCTAAGGAAAACCCAGTGCTTCCCAGACACATCTGATCACATCAAAACATTAGGGACATAGGTAGACTTCACAGGGAACTTAGGGGGAGCCCAAGCAGAGGCCCATGCTGTGGTCCAGGGGGAACAGCTTAAAAACATTATCCACTCCAGTCATTTCTCCAAAATCATACAGCACCTCCATGCCTCTTCCTGCCCCTCCCCCCCCCCAACTACCACCTGTCTTTTCCTTGATTCCACACCTGTCCCCAGCAGTGTCCAGTGCTTAGCTATGCTTGCAGGCATCCACAAACTTTTTAAACAGGGGGCCAATTCACTGTCCGTCAGACCATTGGAGGGCCAGACTATAGTTAAAATAAAAAAAAAAAAAAAAACTATGAAAAAATTCCTATGCACACTGCACATATCTTATTTTGAAGTAAAAAAACAAAATGGGAACAAATAAAATCACACCGCCGCATGTGGCCTGCAGGCTGCAGTTTGAGGACCCCTGCTTTACAGGAACTTCTCCAAGAAGTTACAGTCCAGCCTCTGCTTCCTGACCTCCAACTGACCCCTACCCCAATCTGATGGAATGTTCATCAGAACCAGATTGCTCGTCAGGGTCACCCACGGCCCCTCTGCTACCTCACCCAATGATTATTTCTTTGTGCCCATTTTTGCTCAACTCTCAGCAACACATGACACAGTTAACTTCTTGCTCCAGAAACAACCCCTCTCTAGCAACCACTGGCACTCTGCCCTGAGCAGCCACTTCTCCTCCAGCTCCCTCTGGGTCCAGTTCTAAGTATGAAAGGCCTCAGAGTTCACGCCGATGCTCTCTTCCTTTCTCTGTCCACACTGTCTCTCCAAGTGAATTCAGCCAGTCCCTTGGTTTTAAAGTCCATCTAAGACCGTACACTAAATGTTGCTCTCAGGCCTGACCAAACACCTGACATTTGCCCTCAGATGCTAAGAGGTACCTCAAATTTATTAAGGCCAAAACAGCTTGATTTCATTCATGTTCATGCCATTGCACTGCCCAGCCTGCTCCCTCCCTCCACAGCCCCCATTTCAGTACCAGGCAATGCCCCAACCCCAGCCCTCTTCTCACCCCTTCCTGAGAGTAAATCCACCCACCACTGCTATCAGAGAACCCATCAAGGTCTGTCCTGACCTTGAAAACCTCTCCATCTCTTTGTCCAGCCTGGACCACCATGACAGCCTCCTCAAGGCTCCAAGTCTTGTCCCCCTAATGTCCACTCTCCAAACTGCAGCAATAGTGACCACTGTACCTTCCTGCTCTCAACCCACAACCACCACCCTATCACACCCAGTACGGCCCGACCTACAGGCTTCCCATTCTGTCCTCTGTCAAGCCCTCTGACTCCCTCTCTTCCGTCTCTGCCCCTCCTGTCCAGTTTGCTCCAGACCCCAGCTCTTTGGTTGTGGGACTGTGTTTTTCACATATTGAAGCTCGTTCACCATTCAGGCCACATTCACTAGCTATGTCCTCTGCCTGGAAGTCACCTAGAACTCATCGTCACAAGCCTGGCCTTTTCTCAGCTTCCAGGTCTGGAAGTCCTTGGTCACTAGCACATCACTATTTTATTTCTTCACATCCTTAGCATGACCTAGAATTTCTTGACACATTTGGTCACCCACCATTCCTCTGCTGACCCTAGGGACATAGGCTTCCCGGCAGCAGAGATGTTGCTGGTCTGAGTCAGGAGGAGCTGCGAAGCCAGTATTGCCTGTGAAGGATGGGCAGGTCAGCTCAGCCTGCAAATCTCTGCCCCTGTGCCGTCCTGTGCAGCGAGCCCAGACCCCAGCCTCCACCTCCCACCCTCCCAGCCCTCAGCAAGGCCAGGCCTCTCCATGATCACACTGTGGGCAAGCAGTAAGCGCCTCTGGCTTCCATTCTACGGTCACATCCTGTCCACAGTTTGAAGGCTTTCAACTCTTCATGAAGTGTTTCTTCCCTCATTACTCAAGTCCTACAACTGTTCCTCTGCTTCCTGACTAGAAATAGACTAAATTCCAAAACACTTTTTCTCAGCAATTACGAGGGATAGGTATGGCATAATGAATTGTGCTTTGTGCCTCTAAAGCTGAAGATAGTTTTTCAAATTAAATAGAAAGACCCAGCAAGTTCAGGCTTGGCGACTTCCTCAGTGGGTGGACTATTATTATGTGGTTTATGCCTCTAAATGCCTTCCTGGGGAAGAACCTGGATGCTCCCCAACACCCCCCATCACTGGTCTCAGCAGAGGCCGCCTATGCCCACCTCTGTGAGGTTCCTCCAGAGCATCTCTGTGGCCCCTGGGCCTTGACGGATATGGTCCCGGCACGCAGAATCCCTACACCACTCTGATTAAGAGACCCACTGTTTTCTAGCAAATTCCTCATTTTCTATCAGTTTCAACATGCCTATTCGTGTTTCCTCTCCTCTGTTGTAAAGTCTGTGTTTGGAGCTCTCTGGCACTGTAATTTGATTTAAAAAAAAAAAAAAAACAAAAAAAAAAACACCAACTCTTCTGATTCATGATTTTAGGATTCATTGAATTTGGCTTCCATTGAGTCTTAGTTTATGTTTATGTAGTTTTGGAAGCTTTACTATGTAAATTAATAACAGATAGTTAAGCTACTTTAAAAAGTACGTTCGAACATTAATTTTGTGGAACTATGTGACACTAATTGCGAACTTGTCCTAACTAATCATTATCAAAATAACGTCCAGTGGGCTCCTCCTCAGAAGTACCTTTTTAGCATCACTGCTTAGACTTGAAAGTAACAAACGTACATTCCTTCGAAAGAATTCTACAGCACACCCTCATTTATCCAGAAACCACATACTCTGATGCCCTCAAGTCTCTGGAATGCAGTCAAAAATGCTCCAAAGCTTGGAACAGCCACAATGGAGGCCCACACCCATCCTCCCAAGTCCAAACAAGAGATTCTTACAGCTATTAAAAAAAAAAAAAAATCTACCCTCATGCCCCTTGTACTTATTTCAGACTCATTTTAACAGGGGTGGGTTTCAAGATTCCCAGATCACACCATCTGAGAAGGAAAAGACCTGAGAGGACAGTGAGGGAGGAGAGGCCCACGGTGGCAGCAAGAGCCAGCGTCACAGATGAGGAGGTGGGCATCCGCCGCATGGTTGCTGGAACACACACCACATGACACTGTGGCTCAGACACATCTGCAAAATGTCACTCCAGTCTGAACTGATTTTCAGCTCTGCTTGGCAGTCATTTATGCTGAAATAAAGGGTTTCACCACAATGATTTACAGGCTTAAGCCTCTGCCTATCTGTCTAGCATGCAGAGAAAAATCAATAACAATGGATTCTCCTTCACACAGAGTGTCTGAAGCTGTGGAAAGATATGGCAGTCACAATGATGCAGTTAAACAGGGACACAGAGCAGCAAGCAGTCAGCACCAGCATCAGTGGTTCCGAGACAAACAGGCTGTCAAGAAGGGCAGGTGCCCCATCTCTGGAGGGGGTACCTTCTTCACAGTACCAACCAAGGCTTTTGTAGGAGGTAGTCAGAACCGCAAGGGGTGGACTGGCTGTGCCTGTTTAAGGTCCCTCCTATCCAAGATCCTTTGCTTCTACACTCAACGATGTCTTTCTTGCCTTCCAGATGCCCAACACCCAGCAAGATTCTGTAACGGAGTGATGAAGCCACCCAGGCCCACAAGGGAGAGCACCCGGGCCACCACCACACTGCATGGATGGAGAGCATCACCCACACAAGAGGCGCTTAGAGCCAGAGGGCATTCCCAGAGGACAGCTCCTGCCGTGTGGAAGAGCCTCAGGAAGGCTGGATCCAGCCAGCCCTTCTCAGTCCCGTGAAGCAGAAGAAACGTTGCAATGGTCCTTTGGGTTCCTGTTTACACAGATAACCTACTTTCTTCAGTCTGGAGGAAACATGCCGGGCTCTTAATTCAACCTTTGGGCTTTATGTTACCTACATTTTCTTTAATTACAGTCTAGGGAATACTAGTACTCTATTTAAATCTGTTATAATAAAGACCATGCTTTATGTTATTCGAAAATATGCTTAGTTTTTATTTGTTTCATTTTCCACTAAAGCAGCATAAATACATGTTGTATATATGCATGCTAGTTATTAACACTGAGCTAGAAATTGGTCAAATAACTTCATCTATAAAGCTTTGCCACATTGCTTACAAGCTTCCCAACACTTTAGAATATACTGGGTATTTTAAAAGAAATTTCCAAATGAGATAACCCTGCTGTAGTAGAGGCAAGCAAAAGGCAGCAACATTCAACTATGAAACTATTTCACGTTTCACGATGCTTCAGCACATTTGGGGGGTGACTGGGCTCAACTTTACTTCATACTGCAGTGCTCATTTTGCACTCTCTGTTCCTAATCAGCATAAAGGCCAGGAATCTTCAGAGGGTCATAGAAGCCTGTTGGTTCAGGGAAGTCACATTTGGCCAGTCAAGCCTCAGTCCAAGGACTGAAGCTGCATTTTCCATAAGTAACTCAGGGCTCAACGTCAGCACTATACCAGGGAGGCTGGGCTGGAGGGAGAAGGAGCAGGACGGTGTCCACACGGTGCTTTGCTGTTTCTTTAGTTTCCAGGTCAACTTACAGGAAGGGAGTGGAGTCAGCCTGTACAGAACCCAGGATCTAGGCTTAGATAAAATGTAATCACCAGATCTATGCAAAAGGAATAGAAGACAGTTCCCCAAATCTGTTACACTCAAAACCAAACTGGAATTCCCTTCTCATTTCATTACACTTAGAGAAACACAAGAACTATACTTAGCAGGTCAAATATGCTGCTCATTAAGCAGAAATAAAAGTATTCCAGAAAATCTTCAAATTCCTAATTCCTTTTCTAAAAATGCAACAACCATAAAAAGAAAACAACTTTCAAACCTCAGGATTTAAATCACAAAGGTGGTGAGAAAACCATGCTTCATTTTTATTTGTTTCATTTTCCACTGAAGAAGCATAAATACGTGTTGTATACATGGATGCTAGTTTTTAACACTGAGCTAGAAATTGGTCAAATAACTCCGTCTATAAAGCTTTGCCACATTGCTTATAAGCTTCCCAACACTCTAGAATATACTGGGTATTATTAAAAGAAATTTTCAAATGACTTAAGGTGCATGTTTTTGGAAATCCTTATTTAAACATTTTATTCCAGTGCCTTAAAATGCACAGCTCAAAATTTCTGAGCAAGTAGCTCAGAGTAGGCCCTAAAGCCTTTGTAACCTGTTATCCAACAATCTAAGAGACATCTCAGACTGCAAATCTCTCCCCTTCCGACCTCTTATAGGTTGTCTGTAACTTGAAGTAGATCTTACCCAAAGTAAGAATAGGCCCAAACAAATTACCTAAGTACAGAACTCTGAGCCTTGGCTCACAAGTTTCTAAGAGGGAGGAGTGTGGAGAAGATGGTTGGCTAATTTGCCAGAACAGAAAGTCACCTGCACTCATGTGCTCTGCCTCAGGGCCTGCTGGCCAACCTGCTTGTGACCCAGTCCCATTTGTAGAAAAGGAATCAATTTTCTGATCAGTGCAATAGGTAAGTGTTAGAGTGGGAAAGCCCTTCAAGGGTTTACTAGAGAAAAGGAAATCTTACAGAATGTAAATTATGGCAGAGTATCCAAAATAATTAAGATAAACTAAATTATGCTACAAGGTAATATTTTCTTCTATTGAGATACAATTCCAGAACTAGAAAACATCTACTTTACTAACTTGCCCTTAGGATATTCCAGGTAATTATTGTAGCCAAGGTATTATCAATATTAATTGGTAAAATGTAACAGGAACCCACTCTAAGATTGTTAACTAAGGAATAGCAAAATCCCTGCACTAAAATACTGCCCTAGAGAGCACCTTTCACAGTATGCGCAGAATGAAAACCTTGATTGAGGAGAATCAATTAGATTGGCTACTTTTCTAGTTAGCAGCAACCCCATTTTCAGATGCAAAAATCCACATTGTAGGAGGCCATCTAATTTGTCACAAAGCTGACTTCTGGAAGCAGTCAAAGGCAAACAACCCAATCTATCTCCCTCTGCTGTAACATGAAGACCCCCTTCCTTCCCACTGGTACAAAAACTTAAGCCTTGGGGAAATGTGACAAATACATAGTATCACTTTCCAAGTAACAATCAAAGTTAAGAACTTTTCCTAAGTAAACAGCAGCCCTGGAAGCCTGAGAGTGGACAGCAGCTCAACCTTGGGTCTGGCAAATGGACCATACCCAAGGTTGATCTTTCTGCCAACTCCAGTGTCAGAGGCCTTCTGAGGAAACCGTGCTCCCTCTGCCTCTTGAAGGACCAGCAATGTGACCAGTGGTATCAAGAACACCTTCCACATCACTTCACCATCTCCGCACAGCTAGAATCCTATCCTCTTATATTATACAACCGCAGAATCTCTTCAGATCTCATCCACATGTGGTCATCGGAGAGGGTCATACGCCAGCTACACGTGCATGACTCCGTGACCAGAGTTCATCTCCTCCCCTCCTCAACCAGCCCTCACCTCTGGGGCTCGCAGAGCACCAGCACCACGGAGTGTAGCTCTCCTTGGGAGCATCTTCATTTCAAAACCAGTGTACCCGAGGCTTTCTTGCCAGTGGACCCCAATTCCAACTCTTCTATTCTTGCCAGAGGCACCGTCATATTCCTAGTCGCCCAGAGTCAAAATGTGGCTGAATTTCTGACTTTATTTTCTACCATCAGAAACCCAGCCCAAGAAAGCTATATCTCTGTCTCCACTCTTCCAGGATTCTGTTTCCATTGCAAACTCTTAAGCAGCCCTCATTATCTCACACCACCTCCCCTCCCCACAGCTTCCCCATCCCTGTCCATTCCCTCCTCCTCCACCACCACCAATCCTTCCCACAAACTGTATGTTCCTTCTCTTCATTTTACTGTCCTGACCAGAAACTTCTGAGTGTGTGTGAGAGAACAGGAGGACACAGCCAGGGCTTCCCCACTCAGGGTTAGCAGCTGGGTCTACATAGGAGAGTGAGAAAGCACACCCACCCTCACCAGAGCACAAAGCTGGGCTAGAGGTGTGTGAACAGCAACCTGGGGAACAGCTGCAAGGATCAGATGTGATGTGGTTACAGAAAACAGAGCAGGGCAGCACACAGACAGTGGCGCGGAGAGGAAGCAGCCGTGGAGGACAGGCGAGGAGGTGAGGGTCTGCCAGCTCCAGAGCCCTGGGCCGCCCCATGTCCCCATATGCCAGATGGGGATCCAGACAGATAAAGAAAGGCAGACTTGCTGTGTTAGGGTGACAAAAGGCTGTGCTGTACAAACTGAATCATCTTACCCCAAGTAATTAGAATTCCAGATGTACAAAGGGAAAAATTCCACTCCCTACAATAAGTCACAGGGCGGGTATCTGCCTCTTACCTCTGACTGGGGAGTTTAAAGATGGGCTCTTGTAAATAGAAAGAAACACTTTATTGAAAACACTTATTTTTTCTTTCTTTTAAAAGTCATTATTTGGCTGCAAATGCATCATTTTCCTCTGGCTTTGAGTCTCAAATATCTGGAAATATGCATTGCATAATGACCCTCTGGCAGGCTGCAAAATCACATCTTGTTGCCTTTCATGGAAGAAAAATGAAGAATTATGAAAACAGAATGACAAGATTTTTCTAATCCAGTATTTTCTTTATCAGCTCTGTGCCCGTTTAAGGCAAAGACAACTGATGTCAAGGTAAACCTTTCAGGTTAAGAGAAATCTCTTTTGTCATAAGAAAACACTAAGACCCTCGGCTTTCCCAATTTCTAAATTCAATTTGAACTTGGAAAACCTTCTGTAGCTGTATTGACCAACCTGCATGGATAAGGCAATATTCTCCATTGCGAAGGGTCTTAGACTGGTGCAACCTCTGTCCTTCCAGATTCATCACTATCCGGGTGGGAGGTGATAGAGGGGTGTCAGCAGATACTGCTGTAAGAGGTGATCTCATTGGAACTATAGACTAGAAAACCACTTGGCAGCTGCCACCTTTGTTGACTTGCAGTGACCAGCACAGGACGGAGCGCACCCGGCAGGGTGGCTGGAGACCTTCGTCTGACATCACGGTCAGTGGGACGGGCTGCACTACCACCGGACTTCTCCTTTCTAATGAAACTGCGAGCTCCGAGGCCCAGGCTGCCTCTTGGCTGTTTTCATGTCCTCCTTGTGATTGGCATAGCGAGGAACACAGGAGCCAGAGACTATTATGGACCTTCTTTTTGGAAAACGAAAGATGGAGACAGAATTCCACACGAATCCAGTCCTGGTGACCCAAGTGTCTAGGAGCAGGCCGAGGTACCACCTCAGGCAGGTCCTGAGGAACCCTGGAGGGAACGCAGCCAGGGCACAGCACACAGGGAGAGCTAGCTGGCAAAGCACGCCTCCTCCAAACTCATTTTTGAGGCTGTTAATTTTATTGTTTTTCTATGTTATTTAGAAATGCACGATGGATGTTCCTGTGTGATTCTCCTCAGTTGCTTATTTTCTTTACAGAAAGATTCCAAAGAAAAATCGACACTGCCACCACCGCACCAGAGTTTCTGAGCCGCGAGATGTGTTTCTGTCACCCCATTTTCTCAGCTCCTCTTCTTCTTTTCTTCTCCCCATCTTCCCCCCTCCTCTCTTCTTTGTGCCTTTCCTGTCTGTGTTTGTGCTGCTATAATAATACCCGAGACTGAGTACTTTATAAAGAGGACACGTTCAGACCACAGCATTCTCTGTGCCTTCCCCCTGCTCATACTGACTCTTTTCCTTGCTCTCTCCCATATCTTGACCTCACTCTAGCCCCATTCTGGTGATGAGCAAAAAGATTGTCACTTTTCCTATAGCACACATCCTAGGTTTTACTTCCTTTTAGAAACAGGGCTCACTGATGGTGTTTTATCATGGCCATAGGGAAACTACAAAGATATCTTGATTTAGCTGTCACACCTATAAAAAGTCAGTTTTTACTACAGAATCTCCTCCCATCTCCTTAGCTTTGGGGGTCCTCAAGACCATTCAGAGAGCCTTGGGGAGGCAGCAGCTTTCAGATGGAGCTGAAAGGGCTCCCAGCAGAAGCAAAGAAAAAAGAGAAAACACTGAAACAGGATATGAGATATAAATCTTCCCTCAGTCTGGCTAAATCAACCTAGTAGGCCCAGCATTCCACTCAGCTTCTAAGGTCACCTACATCAGTTTCAAAACAAAGTCACTTCCATTTTCCATAGGAAACAAAGCCAAAAATAATAATTTTTTTTTTCAGAAAGATTTTCAAACTACTGGGGGAAATCATAGCTATTTTCTAAATATGAAATAGAAAACAAAATTCTCTCATCAGTACTACCAGGAAAAGGAAAACTGAGGGGAAGACATAAGGGTCACCCACAGACCTGGGACTCCTCGAGTATTTACACACCAGTGCCAAGACAAAGAAAAGGCCCTTCCACCCACCTAAGGGATCGTCACTAGGATTCTGCAAATCTGAAATGAAGAGAAAGTCTAAAGCAAGAACCCTGCTCATCTCAAAGTCAAATCGGGGCTAAGTGAGGAAGCAGGTAATGCAAGATGTAAGGCTAGGGTGAACTCCCTACCAGGACACCACACCAGTGCACACCAGCCTGGACAGGCTGGTCAGAGTTACGGTGGGAAACGAACACAGGGATGGAGGACAGTCTGGGCTGGTCACATTCTCTACAGGGACCCTGGAGGGACTCTGGAAAGCTGTGCTGAGTCTGGGATCTGTTTAAATTAGGTTCAAATTCTATATCCCAATGACTCTCAGGATTTCCTCCTGTCCCCCCTGCCTGATAAGTGTCGCCCATGTCAGCCATTCTGATCTCTGTCTTGGGACAGGATCCCTTCTTAATCCTTTTCCCAAACTCCCCTCCAGCCAGGTCCCTTATGGTTTTCCCCACTCCCAGATAATCCAGAGAGAACGGTACCAGAGCCTCACTGAGCTTCCAGCACACCTCAAGCGACAGGGTACAGCTCAAGTACAGCAAGCATCCTTGGCAGCACAGACGCTTGCCAAGATCCATGGGGAAAATCAGCTATTTTCTCATAATCGAGCCCCATCTCTTCAACTACAAAATGGGGATGACATTATTTACCTCACTGTGACCTCATCAGGGCTAAATGAAATAATGCTTATAAAACATCTAGTGTGGTACCAGGTACCTGGTAAATATTTAATAATGTTGGTTGCTTTTATAATCAATGGTAGAGCTGAAAGGCATTCTCAAATTATTTCATTTATATATAGGAATATACATAACCATATATGCTACATAAAAATATGTACTTAAGTAACTGAACACATATGAACACGAAAAACAGGAGGCACCTAGATCCTGTAACTATGCTATGATGTTTCAATTAAACATTAAAGATGCCAAAGGCTTTTGATTAAAGCTGAAGAAAAAATAGACATGCATTAAAATTTCATAAGTGATTTATAATTAAAGTATATTTCAAAATCTACAAGGTAGTAGTTCTCATTCAACAAAGCTAAATAAAATTTCTTTCTGCAAAATCATCTCAAAGAGAATAACCAAAAGAAAGGTATATGTGATACACAAACTGAACAAATTATTCAAAGCCTTAATTTTCCCTTACCTTTGACCCAACGAGAGTATACAGCCACTGTATAGTTTCATTGTGGTTTATTACTCCATTCATCCCATCCACATACAACATAATCTGGCCCAAAGCTAGGGAAGAGAAGAGAAAAAAATTACTTCACAGATGTATACATAAATATAATCTTCAATGACATGTCCATAGAGGTTTTCATACTCCATGGTATGAAACCTAGGTACTGGGTAGGTTAAGAACCAATATGAAGACAATTCCTGAGCTCCAAAATTAGCAAAGTCATTTTAGAGATAAAGTATTGACTACACCAGAAGAAACACAGGTTATTCCTAGTGTCTAGAAGGTGCAATTAAGGCTGCAATCAAGTGATCATTGTTTGTGTGTTCCTTGATGTGTAAGTGCGTATTATTCCATTTCTCTACCTGTGTGTAGTCCCAGATGGCACAAAGATATCCATAAGACAATGTCAGGCTTGTGGCCTCCCATTTTGGCCAAGAGGACAAAGTTTCCAAATGCGACCTGTCCAGTGTGCTCCATCCAGCCTATGGCCAGCAGGTCCCAGATTCTATGGACCATCCTGAGCTAACACAACTAGTGAGAAATATGTATGTAACATACAAAGAAAACAAAGTCTTTTACAAAATATAATATTAAATAAATGAAGATACAACAAATAGAAAGGATTAAATTAATTCTTTTTTAAAATAATTAAAACAGAAAAAAAAATTCTTGTTTAAATACTAATAGTTTGTAATACAAACTGATAAGAAAATACTATCATGAGGAAAAAGGCAAAAACATTTTATAAGAGGTGACAGCTGATTTATAATAACATGTAAATTATTCATTCTCACTATAATTAAACAAATAAGATAATAATGTAGCAAATGGAAACAATAATAATGCAGTATTTTCACTTAAATTGGCAAAGGTATTTTAATATAAAATGATTAGGTATCAAATACTTTCATCCATTACTTATAGCAGGGCACACTGGCAGAAACTCTGTAAATAAGACTGCAGTGCTGTGTGCCAAGTCCTGAGGAGAGACTTTGTGTTATTAATAGAACTTCCCTGTACAGTGGGTATATTATCCTCGTTTGTTTTTTTGAGTAAAGCTTTACTCTGTCATCCCATGTAGACTGCAGTGGCATCATGATACTCACAGCAACCTCAAACTCCTGGGCTCAAGTGATCTTTCTGCCCCAGTCACCTGAGTAGCTGGAACTACTGATACATGCTACCACACCCAGTTAATTTTTCTATTTTCTTAGAGACAGAACCACATTCTTGTCTCAGTGTGGTCTGGTCTCAAACTCCTGACCTCAAGCTATCTTCCTACCTCAGCCTACCAGAATACTAGGATTGTAGGCATGAACGATATTACTCTCTCATTTGATAGAGGAAAAAAACCAAGGCTCTGAGAAGTGAAGCAATGGGTCCAAAATCTCCATCCCTGCCCAATGGAACCTATTTCCAGCTGCGGTAGGCGGGCTCCAACATGTCTGTGCTAAGAGTCTGAAAGTCCTCTTAAAGCTTTTCCCTAGTAATTGTGATTTGAGAAATCTATCCTAAGGCTCTAACTAAAAAAAAAAAAAAAAAAAAAAAAATGGAAGAAGAAAAAAAAGGAAAGTAGAGTGTTCACTGAAATGTCATTTAAAATACTAAATCAGGCCAGGTGCAGTGGTTCATCACTGTAATCCTAGCACTCTGGGAGGCTGAGGTGGGTGGACTGCTGGAGCTCAGGAGTTCAAGACCAGCCTGAACCAGAGAAAGACTCCATCTCTAAAAATAGCCAGGCATTGAGGTGGGTGCCTATAGTCCTAGCTACTCAGGAGGCTGAGGCAAAAGAATCAATCTCTTGAGTCTAAGAGTTTGAGATTGCTGTGAGTTATGACACTATAGCACTCTACTGAGGGTAACAAAAAAAAAAAAAAAAAAAAAGGAGGAAGAATTTGTTCCAAAGTCCTTGTCCCTTTCTGAGTTCCACTGTTTAAAAAAAAAAGAAGTCAATCTTGAAGCACGTTTGAGCATCTTCCTCTAAAATCAGCCCACAGGTATAGGGGAGTGTTAAAGTAGACTCTTTAGCCTTCTGGAAGGGGTAACTGCAGGGAAAACCTTTTCCCCCAAGGGTGAGAAGCCAAGAAAGAAGATCTCTACTGTTAGCAATTGCTCAGGGCCTCTGGTACTGTACAAATGCCCAGATTAAGATTTAAATGTCAGCTTCATCTGTTTCCCTCCAAGATTCCATTAACTGATCATACTGGAAGAGGCATATAACAAGAAAGTTTATGTCTAATGGAAGTCAAGTCTCCAATCACACTAATTTGTCATAATATTTTGGTAATCAAAAGCTTTTCCACTAGATCTTTCATACCCTAGACTTGACATTATATTAATATTTAAAATTAAATCAATTTCTCTGGTAAACCCACTCCAGACACAAGATGGCGCTAAATAGATTCACATGGGTTCACACTACATTACAATTCAATTGCAAAAACCCACCAACCTAAATGTGGGCCTGAGAAGAAAACCTACACAGGGCGGGGGAAGGGGGAAGAAAAGCCCTAAAAACACATATGTCTGGATCACAGGAGCCATGACCATTAGTGATTTGCATTTTCAAGAAGAATGATGAGGCTGAAACTGTCAGAACAGAGTGGTGAGTGGCACCACAGGTGTAGAAAGAGGCTGTCTAGGGGCATTTCTTGTTCTGTCACCCCAAGAAGTCACTCTGGGCCTTATTTATCAGTTTTCCTGTGTTTCGTTTCTTCATTCCAAGAAATTAAATAGTAATAGTACAATACCTATTTTGCAGGGGCGTTGTGAGGACTGAGTTAGAATCAAGCCTGGCCTGCAGTTAAGTGCTCAATCAATGGTAGTTGTATAAATTTCACTGAAGTCAGACATCCATTCCCTACAGCACACAGCACACCCTGAACATTCCTGGTACATACCAAGTGGGGGAGCTCACCCTCTGGGCTCTCCTGTGGAGCTGCTGGTCATGAGATGTGGAAGGACTCCTTGCCTAACCAGAAACCACAAAGATTTTCTCTTATGTTCTATTTTAAAAATGATAAGTTTTCCTTTTTTATATTTATCAATAGCTATAAACCCAACTGGAGATGATTTTTACACAAAGTGTGAGGCATAAATTGGGGCTTTTTCACACAGGTGGCCACCACATCTAACACCCTTGTTAAGAGACTGTCCTTTCTCTATTTCATTGTTTTTGCAAATTCACCAGAAATCAATTGGCTGTGTTTGTGTGGTGGGTCTGTCCTTTTGCCAATACCACAGCATTATAGTAAATCTAAAAATCAGGTAGTGTGATGCCTATTTCATTCATCTTTTTCAAAATTGTTCCAGCTATTCTTACTCTTTTACCTTGTAATATAAATTCTAGAAACACATTGTTTACAAAAAACACTTTCTGGAAGTAGCGTTAATCTATAGATAAATTCTGTGAGAAGTGACATCTTTATTATGTTGAATTTTCTAATCTACAAAACCCATTATGTCTATTTATTTATTTATTTATTTTTTTGAGACACAGTCTCACTTTGTCACCCTGGGCAGAGTGCCATGGCGTCCACAGCTCATAGCAACCTCAGACAGACTTCCGGGCTCAATTAATCCTTTTGCCTCAGCCTTCCTAACAGCTGGGACTATAGGCGCCCACCACAATACCCAGCTTGTTTTTCTATTCTTTAGGTAGGTACGGAGTCTTGCTCTTGCTCAGGCTGGTTTCAAACTCCTGAGCTCAAGCAATCCACCTGCCTCAGCCTCCCAGAGTGCTAGGATTACAGGTGTAAGCCACCATGTCCAGCCACTTACTCTAGTTTTTTAAGATAAGTGTTTCTATTATTGACTAGAATATTTTCTTCTTTTCTAATATATGTAATGCTATAAATTTCCCTCCATGCATTGCTTCAATTACATCCTATAAATTTGGGTATGTTGTATTTTCCTTTAGTACAAAATATTCCTATTGAGAATTCATCTTTAACACATGGATTAATCAGAAGTGTATTAATTTCCAAGTGTTTGGAGATATTATTTTTTTTCTCACTTTTTTTATTGTTGAATCATAGCTGTGTACATTAGTGCAATCAAGGGGTACAATGTGCTGGTTTCATATACAATCTGAAATATCGTAGCCTTCATGGCATTTTCTTAGTTATTGTACATTTATATTCTGATATTCTTTTACTTTTTCATAGTTTAATTCCTTTATAGTCAGAAAACATATGATTTCAATTCTTTGAAATTTGATATGGCTTACGATTTAGGATACGATCCATGTTGGTGAATGTCTAATGCACATTTGAAAAGAATATATATTCGCCTGTAGTTACATAGAGTGCTCTTAAAATTATTAAAACTAGTTGGCTGACAGTTCTATTCAGTTTCTCTATAACCTTGCTGATTTTCAGTCTATTGGTTCTATTTGACTATAAAAACAGAAGTATTGAAGTCTCCAAATATAGAATTATTTTATTTCTATTTCAGAATAAGAAATAAGAGTCAGTTCTTTCTACCTTTACTTCACGTATTTTGAAGTTCTAGTTTTCTGGGTGAACTGATCCTTTTGTTATTACAATGTTTTTATCTCCAATTATTTTGTTTCCTCTAATATTTAAGGAGTTTAAATATTAGCTATTTCAGCTTTCTATTGATTACTGCTGGCATGTTTTTTCCTCCATCCTTTTGCTTTTGAACTACCTGCAGTATTATAATTAAAGTGAGTTTCTTATAGGCAGCATTTAATTGGATCTTGTTTTATTTATCCATTCTGATAATCTCTTTTAACTACTGTGATTAGACCAGTCATATTTAATGCAATTATTGACATTTATGAATTTAGCTCTATCTTTTCCAATCTGCTACCAAGCCCATGTGGTGAGCTTTTTATTTTGGTTATTATGCTCTTCATGTCTAAATTTTCTATTGAGCTTTTCTTTATAGCTTCTACTTCTTTGCTGAGACTTTCTACCCTTCTATCATTTCAATAGTGTTCACTCTTAATTCCTAAAGCATTTTTACAACAGCTGCTTTAAAGACTTTGACAAATCCAGTATCTGTATCACCTTGGCACTGAGACCTATTGATTTGCCTTTTTCTGTGCAAGTTGACATTGTACACCAAGTAATTTTGGCTTACTAATCTCCTGGATATTTTGAAAATAATGTTATAAAATTTGGGGGTTTGTCTAAATAGTACAGACAATGTTGACATTTTTGTTTAAATAAGCAAATAACATGGTTCAGTTTCAGCACAAGTTCTGTTCTGCCTTCCACGGGCTGTGGTGCCAATACCAGGTCAATTTCTAAAGCCCTTTTCTTCCATCTGGCTTGGTTCTCTACGTGCACCACACAGTGGCCGGTCTGCAACCTGTGCAGTACTTTGTCACACTGCTGGCTCCTCGAAGTATTTGGTGTGTTGTTCAGGGTCAGATTCATGCATGCACAGAGTGCAAGTCCAGGGGTTCACACAAAACACTGTGGGTCAAATCCCTGAGTGCCTCCTTTTCCAGGATCTCTGTGAGACTTTCAGATTTCTTGGTGCTCCTCTTCTTAGTCCTTCAGCCAGAAAGAAAGCCAGGGCTTTGTTTAACCTGCATAGACATTTACTCTTTATGATGTAGCCACATCTGGCGCCATCCTCCAGGAGACCAAAGAGAGAAACAGGAGATATCAGCTCTCCCCAATCAGACAGAAAGTTTCTGTTCCATTCCTTCAGAGTTTTAGGCACCTGAAGGCCCCTGCAGCGAGCACCACAGCTGTTTTACTCTTAAAAGACATGGAGGACTTTCGCACTATGCATGTTTGGAGTCCCTTTTCCTCCTAACTCAAAGCAGAAGTAAAAGATTCAGATGGAACTCTCTGTCCATACCAATGGCCCCTTCTGGGTTTTAGGCTGGCTTGAGACCAAACTAGGAAAAAAATGTTAAAAGCACTGTCAGTTTCAAGCTATTATATTTTAAATTCTAGATATCTTCTCTAACTGCCTGCTACTATTTACTCGTCAGAGTTGGCAATTAGTTGCCCTTGGAATTTTCCCAACAGTTTTATAGCTGTAGTCAGCGTGAGAGACGGGCACTGTGTGGTTACTCCATCTCACTCTGGATTGAACTACTCGCTGCTCTTAGAGAAACCCAGTGGCTGGGTCCACTCAGAATTCGGCCTCCTTAGGCCAAGCCCATGGTTTCAATCCTTCCTTTCTTCCTGCTTTTGTCTCTCATTCCCTTCCTCTGTCTCTCTCCCTCCCTTCTTTCCTTTTTATCCTTCCTACTTTGTTTGTTTAAAGCCAAAGGTCCTTCATTCCAAAGAACTCTCAAAAGGAAGCTTAACACAGACAAGAGATAACTCTAAGCTGCTTTGCTGGAAGCAGGACTAGAGGGTTTTGATCACTTTCTACTTTAACACTTGACACTCCCCACTCTGTCTGCCTCAACGGGTAGGAAAATTATCTCAATGCAGGGGCAATATTTTACTACAAGCATCAGTGGTCACAGGGTTTATTTTTGGTTTTGGAGGGCAATTACCTGTGAGTTGCCTTTTGGAAATGAAGAAGCATTGCCATGCTGTTGAATACAATGATAACAACCGTATTATTGCACGTATGATGCACTTTCATGTCTGATGCACATTTTCAGCCCAAACTTTCGGGGAAAAAAAAACCTTACAATTTTAATTAAAATTTATATTTTCTTATATTTAGATACCGGGTTTTTCTGTATTATAAATGAATTTTAGCATTTATTTTTAACAATAACACTTTTAATACATAAGCATAAAAGAATTAGAAACATTTATGTAGATAAAGAAGCAGTACTACCCATGTATAATGTACACCCTTATTTTTTCCCTCAAAAATTTGGGCAAAAAGTCCACATTATACATGGCAAAATACAGTAGTTCTTCTTGGAACCTGACTCTAAGCACCAAGATTGGCACTCTTTCTTCAGTCAGAACAGAAGGGGCTCTGATAATCTCCATAGAGAAAAACAAAACTATTACTACCTCTCAAACTTTATCTTGTGGGAAGGACTAATTCATCTTGAAGAAGAGATTTCAACTTATTTTAATTAGACCATTAAAATTCACTTCTCTTAACTCTGAAATGGATTTGTCTACCCCTGATTTCCATTATTCACCAAAGCTTGCGGTAAATATTGAAAAGAGGCTGATAATGTTGACATTCTTGGAACTAAATGAAGACCTCGAGTCCAGTTATTATTCTCTCCCACTTAATTGTGGGCCCTAAGTAACAAGCCCTGGTCCAGTTTTCCCCAAGGGCAACTGTCAAAGAAATACTCTTTCAACACCGATTACTGCATGAAAATTAAGGAGAATAAGCTGCCAATTCTTGGGTGTAGACAAGAATTTAATCAGCACAAAGAGCTCCAACAAAGTGTCAGAGTTTCACAGTCCCTTGCTGACATTTAGCAGCATTTGCAATGCAAATTTTCTAAAGCACTCTTAAATTACCAACACCTCTCCCCGACCCCAGAATGCCCATTTCCTAAAAAAGGTCCCCAAGAAAAATTTCACAATTAATTAGACGTAGGATCCCCTTTTAACACTTGCAAGCTTAATTAGTAACTCTCAGAGGAGAGAGGGCCCTACCCCAGATCCTCCAAAACTGGATCATTGAAGTGGTTCTTTCTGATCCATCTTCCTTCCCACCAGGACATTATTTAATGCAGCTGAGCTCTGCATTTTCTTCTACCGTCTAATGCACATAGAAGACTGATTTGTTTGTGGCCTATTTGTTCACCTTCCTACCAGCAGCAAAGCTTAAATCCATCCCAGATTCATACACTAAAGGTTTGAAAGAAGGCCCTTAGCCACCAGCACAGGAACAGCCCCATTACTGCCGGGCCATGGCAGCCTCAACTACACCTATGCTCCCCAGCCTCTTTCGATCTTTCCCATTCTACCTGCCCCTGTTTTTCAGATAAGGAGAAACCAAAGAAAAGAAGAAAAGCCTAAAAAGTTATTAGCAGGTTCTGCACCTCTAAAAATTTTTGGCAGACTCCTAGATTCCCTATGGAGTGGAAAGAAAAATAGCCATTTTAATGATCTGTTCTATAATGATCTTCCAGGACTTACATCTAATAAAATACCAGTAGAAGCATACAGCCTCCTCAAGGCATCTCAGAGCCAGCCAGAGGTGGAGTGAACCACAGACAGAATGCAGGGTCAGCAATGGCTGGACTGTCTTACTCACCCTGGTTCTTCCCCTGGGAAGATGAAGTTAGTGACAAGGGCTTGACAAGTGACCCTGGAAGTAGTAGCTTCACCTGGCCTAGGGACAGTCCAATGGCATAACTGCTTACTGAGTGACAGAGTCATAGACCTGAGGCTGGGGGAGAGAAATTAAACCCAGGCATTCACAAACACCCCAATTCAGAGGAGGGTGGGGTTGGTATGAGCTTGAGTAATGAGAAGGTTTCACAAAGGAGATGGCAGGACAAAGAGCTTAAAGGACGGGGCACATTTCGCTGGGATAAGGCAGGTGAGATTCAGGCATGAGAGGAGATAAAAGGTGGGAGTAACTTCCACTGATGTCTGCCTTCAGGACAGCACAGCGTCAAGAAAATGCATAGGCTTTTGACTCACAAAGAACTTAGTTTGCATGTTGCCTCCACCATTTTGTACTGCTAAAACAAGTTACCCAGCCGCTGGGGCCTCAGCTTATATAGTACTCAAATGGAAGACAAGTCCTTGTATCCCATGTTGTTCAGATGAAATGAGATGACATATTAGCACAGCATACAGCTGATGGTCAGGCAGTTTTTGTTCATGCTGTGAAGCTAATTAATCTCTCTGGACTTCAATGATATCATCTGAAAGACAGAGGAGTCTAGGCTGAAGACCCCAAGGCTCCCCAGGAGGGCTGTGGCTCAATACCATTACTCTAAAGGCCCGAGGGCATGTCATGTAGAGAATCTGGCACTAGGGGGCGAGATTCTATTAGATGTTGATACCCACAAGGTGCGGCTTCACAGACGTGATTCCACAAATTTGCCTTATTGATACACTACGCTTTATAAATCAGGCAACTAAAAAAAAAAAACCAGAAACAGGTATGTGAAACAATAAGAGTATATTCTAGTATATTAATTCTGTATTTCTATGTAGGATTTCAACACCTTTAGAATTTTAACTCTAAAAATCCCTAATTTACTAAATTCCTAGTTTACTAAAATTCCACCAACTGCAATCAATTTATATCTGGAGACACACACCTTGGAGGACTTGCTGCAAGACCCCTGTACAGCCCACAGAACCCATATCCTGCCATTATCTGTGGCCAGCATCCTACTTACTGACACAGCTCAGGGTTCCTAGGCCTGGTCCGAGGGGAGAATCATTGTGTGGGAAGACCTAAACCACTGATTCCCCACCACCACCACCTGATTTAACTGGGCACAGGTGTATGCCTGGCATTGGTATTTGTCAAAGCTCCACAAGTGAGTTTTTTGCACAGCTAGTTACATGAACCACTGATGGATGTATGCTACACCAAACCATTAATTACTTAAGGGCTAAGCTTGGGTTAGCCAGCCTTTTCACAGCCACACTCAGGATCAGCACTTGCTTCTAACCAAAACTGAACTCAAAGGCAAGCATGGAACAACCCAAGGCCCCCATTTTGACCACTATCTTCCACACTGTCCAGGGGGGCCGAGAGTTATAAATGGAGCCATGGTAGGCAGCGGTGGGTCCCTTCAGCATAGCTGGCTTCCACCAAAACCCCAGGTTGCTAGAAATGGCCCATCATCACTGTTTACCAAGCTGAACACAGTTGCATGTGAGAAGCCGTTTCAAAATTTCAACACCTAAATGTTATATTAAAATCATAATATAATGGAACATAATAAATGTTTTTAAACAAGACAATGCCTTAGTTTCTTCTCAGAGGGCTTAACTGCTTTATTGTAGACCTCAGCAATGGGGCTTTTAAAAAATAAAGCTATAATAGCAGTCACTTGCCCACTCCTGAGTTAAACCTGAATTCTTGGGAAGTATTAGACTTGCCCAATGTATTTTTAACGATAATTATTTTATGTCTATTTTATGAGCTAGAGTAATTCCAAGATAGAAATAAGGGTCAAAGAACTAGAAATCCTACTGTGACCATAATCATTTCTGTCAGCTATAAATTAATGTTCAAAGAAGGAAGATAAAGAAAACTAAGGAAATGATCTTTAAAAGATAATTGATAGAATCTCTGATGGTAATACACATCCACTCTATTGTCTGCCTTCCAAAAAATTAAAATGTAAGGATACATGAATATGTATGAATGTACTTAATATGCAAATATATTTAAAATCTTATCAGATACATGCTACAACATGGATGAACCTTGGACAAAACATTGTGCTAAGTGGAATAAACCAGACACAAGAGGGCGAATACTGTGATTGCATTTGTATGACTTATCTAGAACAGGCAAATTTATAAACAGAAAACGGGTCAGGGAAAGGAGAGATGGGGAGATATTGTTCAATGAGAACAGAATTTCTACTTGGGGTGGTAAAAAAAGTTTTGGAAATAGTGGTGATGGTGATACAACATTATGAAGGAAATTAATGCCACCAAATTGTAAAATTATTTTTTTTTCAGGATAATAGAGAAATTTTATTTAGGAAGAACAAAGAGGAAAGTTTAGAGCATTTCTAAGGAGAGTTGGAAGTGGGTCCCTCTCATGGAAGAGAAAAGGTGAGAGACCTAAATTGTACAATTAGAAGTAGCTAAAATACATATAAATTCTGTTTTACATATGTACAATTAAAAATGGTTAATTTCATCATATAATTCTGTTATATATGTCATATATAGTGTTAGGTAATTGCCCCAGAGAAAGCCCCTCCTCCAAAAGCCCCCTCCTACTTTCTACAGACTAAGATTAGCTGTCTCACCCTTAAAGTTACAGCTCCTCTCTAAGCACAGGACGTTGCCCTCTAAATAACAGGGGATTACCTCCCAGCCGCAAAACTTATTTCATCTCCCTATCCCAATTACCCACTGAAAATTTCAAACTTATGGCCTGCCCCTGCTGGCTCTTCCCACCAGAGCAGTAACTCCTTATTGGCTTTTCAACCATCCCATCACCGTTCTAAGACTTCCCCTAACTGAACTTATATAAGGGTGTGCTTTTCTTTCTCTCTCTTCCTTTCTCTCCTCCTTGGTGTTGCTCTGCAGCATCCTTCCCTCACCAATAAAGACCTTTCATACAAGCCTTGATGGTCTATGAGATCTCTGCCGGTCGAATGCCACCCTTTCATATAGGAAACACACACACACACACACACACACACACACATATATACATGATTTTTAAAAAGTCAAAACAAAATCCTATCAAAAACACTACTCAGCTAAAAACTAATGGCCTAATGCCCAAAGCAGAAAATCATAAAAGCAACTAAGAATGTTTCTGAAGAACAGCAGGCTGGCCTCCTGACCTGGATGTATGCTCTAACCTTTGGGGAGCCTTTCCTTGTGCTCAAATAGGTCTAAGACTTGTCCATCCCTACAGAGCTGCCCAAAGCAACAAAGCTCAATATCCCTGGACCTTGCCACCACCCATCCTGTTTCCTTGGCCAATACATTAGACTTCATTTATTTAATAGCTATTTCCTGGCAGCTGTAATTACATGTTCATTAGAACCAAATTGTTTTGCCATCCTAATAGATACTACTGGGTGTCGATCACTTGTATTTTGTTTTCATTTCTATAACATAAGCATTTCTCATATCATCAGCTACTGGACCTGAATAAATATCAATATTTCAGACCATGCATTCTCACCAGGAGTAAGAAACATGAAAATAAGTTTCTGGGAGCAAAAGCACCTTAAATAATACAAAGGTTTATGGTCCTCCACAGGGGTATGGTACTTAAACAGATGCACAGTACTGGCTGCAGAATTTAAATTTCATGGGGTGCATGGGGTTCATGTATTAAAAAGCTCCTTGGAAAGAAGACACTAAAAAAAGTTTGAAAAACACTACTTTATAACCTATAATTAAATATTTCCTCAAACTAACAAACACACAGACAAAAACCCAGCTGTTCTTAGGTACACACACAGAAAAAGCTATGAAAAGAAATTTTAATTGAAAACCATCACAAGGTTTCACTGCAGGCCTCTCTCCAGTATATACAGCATAGCAGGCAGCTCTTGGAGAGGGGTGTTACCTTCCATTTGGCCCAGCTCTCTTGGCTTTCCTTAAGGCTGATGTATGCACCCATTCCTGCAAGTGTCCCCAGCAGTGCTAAACACCAGGCATTCTGCTAGTCTCATGTGGCAGGAACCACCTTGACCAAATGGACAGACAACTGAAGAGGTCAGGAAAGGAGAAGGATCAGACCCTTTGTTCCACAACAGCCTTGAAGGGAAGCAGCAGGAGGCAGGCCAAGGCATGTAGTTGTAAGCCCAGGTTCTAAAGCCAAAGAAACTTGGGTTTGAGGCTACCTGGCATTGCCTCTTACCAAACAAACAACTTTGGCCAAGGGATTTGACCTCTGGCACTTCAAATTCCTCCTCTGAAAGCAAAGAGATGGTGATGTTTCTTATGGAGCTGCAGTAAGAATCAAAATGAGAATAATATAGGGTGGCCATAAAGTTCATGTGCGATTTAAAATAGTTTGCAGACGAACTTTACGGCCACCCTGTACACTAGTCTCTCACAAACTCAAGCAACTAAGGGTAATTGCCTTACCCCGTGAAATGACATTTAGTAACTGCACAGTCACCTGTTAGACACTATGTACTAACAGCCTCAATGGCCCTCATTCTAGATCCCAGCAACTAGTCTGCTGCATGTGGCTAGCTTGGTTTTGGTGGTCCTAGAAGAAAGAGGCCTTTGAAAAGTGTGTCTCACCCAGCTTGCTGAAACTTTCTTTTCTCATGTATATTGGCATACTGTGCCCATTCTTTCCCAATGGACACATGCCACAGACAAAGGTACCATTCAAGGCTTCTCCCTAGGTTGTTAGCACAGCCACACTATAGGACAGGTGCTACCAAAGCCTATCATCAGAGCCCTCCTCATCCCCCCACTTGCCCCCTCCCAAACCATGGGAGGGGGCCCCAGCAGCATATTCTCATGGCTCCTTATCTTTATACAATTTGCTAAGGGAAGGAATTTTAATAGCCATTACTCAAGTTCATAATCTCTGATCCCACTGATTCCCCTCCATCACGCTCTTTCTCAGGTTGGGATAAGATAATGATAACCAAAATAGACATATCCTCAGAGAGCACAAACCTTACAATAGAAAGAAAAAAACCAAAACACTGTACAGCTCTATTTAAAACAGTTGTGTGTTCTGCCCAAGCAAAGTGCTAAAACATAGGAGAGGTAGAAGCATTGGTGGGGGTTGCAAGTGAGTGGCATGTAATTAGCAGATGATAGTTGCAATCAAATAGGGCCCATTAGTCAGAAAGAAGGAAGGACAAAGTTAGCTGGCCTATTTAACAGCTTCCTTCCGGGTGGAAGAGAACTGATGGCACTGCCACATGGCTGCTCAGTTCATCTTTCTCTCTCCTTCCTCTTCCAGCTGAGCCAGGGAAGCAGCCCCAGAGGGAGGAGCTCTGGGAGGGCAAGCAATACTACAGGGTGGTCTCGTCTTTTAATAGCAATCAAGTGCTGGAGGGTTTTGAAACTTTTGGGGGTTTTTGACATCATCCTGCTCTGAAAATCTGAAAAAGCCCCAAAAGAATCCAACTCAAAGAAACCAAGGAACATGATAAACTGATGATTGACTATGGCCTGAGGAGGGGATTGGGGAGAGACAACAGTAGTTTATAACAGGTGAAGGTGACTGAGTTGCTTGTAGCCAAGTGATTCTTCCTGTCATGTGAAAACATTGGTGGCCATAGGACAGCTTTCCAGAGCAGGCAAGAGTAGGCTGAGCAGAGCACAGGGGTCTGAGTACGAACATGAGTGTAGGCAGGCAGCAATGCAACTCAGTGATACAGGTGAGCCCAAGGTTGGTCCCACAGGCAAATCCCCAAAGCCTCATCATACAGTGAGTTTATGCCTGAGGAATCACGCATGGTGCCAAAATAAATACCAAAATTCTAAGAGTCTTCCTCAATTCTAGATAACCAAGGCATAGCTGCGTGGGCAAACCACAAAGGCTCCAGATTGTCACTTCAGTTTCAGATGATCTGATTAATAGTTCAATTTATTGGTGCTTTTTAAGACTCACCTGGAAAAAAGTTTTAAAAATACATACTCATAAACACAGCACTTTCCAGAGAACAGGTAAAGCCAGAGAGGTTATGGAAGCCTAGTTCCATCAAACAGAATTATTGAACCAACAGCCTGCAACTTCACTCATACCCACATACGCTAGCCTAGACACACACACATTAACAGGGAGTCAGGCATAAGAATTTTTATGACAAATGTTTGTAATGGTGAAAAATTGAGGCCACCTAATGGTCCATCAGCAGGGGAACTGATCATGAAACTATGTACACCCATACACAGAAATGCCACACAACAAGTCTTACAAACATAATACTGAGTGAAAATATCAAGTTAGAAAAAATACGAGTAACACATTTATAAAGTTCAGAGATTAACATATGCAGTAGTCAGAGTAGTTATTCTGGAGAGAGGAGACAGAAACAACTGCAGAGAGCTACAGCAGGGACCTTCAATTGCATTAATAATTCTGAGTTTTTAAGGTGAGTACTATGTCCATAGGCATTTATCTTATTCTTAATACCTCTTTGTATGCCTTTAATATTTTGTAATAACTTAAAATAATCAAACTAATTCCAAATTGATGACTTCTAATGCAATGATTAATACATTCCTTAAAGGGAGGAAATACTCAATTCTATCTTCCTAATATGCTATGTCATTTTGTGTATTATTTTTTCATTGTTATCCATGTATAAATGTATACTTTTGGGGGTTTGTGATGATATTTCATGGAATATTTTAATATATAATAAATTTAATATAGTGACAAGCACTTTTAATGCTGAAAATCTTAGAAATTATCATCTAAAATAAACCCTTAATATTTCACTGAATAAATATGTTTTGATTTTAACCACTCTTCTGTTAAACAGATTCCTCTAGTTTTCTCATTACAAATAATGCTCTAAAGAATTTTGTGTATGTAACATCTTTTTCCTTTTTAGAATAATTTATGTTCTCAGAGATAGAATTATTAGGTCAAAAGTTTGATCTTTCTTGTAAATCACTGTATACTGTCAATACATTGTAAATATAAGTGTTCGTACGACTTCTCCTTCTGACCAAGTTAAGGGAACAGGAATTAAATTTCTTCCTGAAACATACTAAAAGCTAGACTAAATATAACAGATGTTTTCAAGACACTGGGCAGTAAAAGATTGTACTCCAGAGAGTTGGAAACAAAGGAGGTGAACTAAAAAATAGCACTTTCAATAGTATTATCCAAGTAGGGAAATTTATAACACTAAAAGTCTATGTTACAAATAAGAAAGGTCCCAAATCTAGAAAAAGAGATTGAGTGGCTGAGGCAAGATGGGTCAAAGAGTGGTGACTGTGGTCCTGGAGGTGGCAAGAACGATGACAAGGACAAGAAAAATATGAATTTCCTGTACCAACCAGCATGGGAAAAAAGAAGAAGAGAAAGATGCTACCAGTAAACTACCACTGGTGACACCTCACACTCAGTGCTGGTTAAAATTGTCAAAGTTAGAGAGAATTATAAAACCATCTTCTCATGGAGGAAGAATTCGTTAGAAATCAGGAACAAATGAAACCATCAGAAGAAAAGCAAGAGAAGGAAATACCAAAAGTGAATGATCTGAGAGGGGATGCCAATGTCAGGAACCTTAGAAGAGATCGTTGGTGACAACCGCGCCATCATATCTACATCTGTGGGCTCAGAACACTACGTGAGCATTCTTTCATTTGTAGACAAGAATCTGCTGGAACCAGGCTGCTCATCCACCTGCTCAACCACAAGGTACATGCTGTAATAGGGTGCTGATAAATGACATAGATCTCCTGGTCACTGCAATGAAGGTGGAAAAGGTCCCAAAGGAGACTTATGACAATATTGGGAGGTTTGACATCCAAATGCAGGAAATGAAGGAACCTGTGGGGCTTCCTCTCACCCATTTTGAATATTATGAAGAGATGGGTATAAAGCTCCCTAACAGGGTCATTCTCTACAGTCCACCTGGTACAGGTTAAAACTTGTTTGCCAAAGCAGTAGCAAACAACCTTGGCCACCTTCTTGAAAGCGGTTGGCTCTGAACTCATTCAGAAGTACCTACCTAGGTGATAAGTCTAAACTCATATGGGAATTGTTTTGAGTTGCTAAAGAACATGTATCTTCCATCGTGTTTATTGATGAAATTGATGCCACTGGGACAAAAAATATGACTCAAATACTGGTGGTGACAGAGAAATTCAGCAAACAGTGTTGGAACTGTTGAACCAGTTGGATGGATTTTATTTAAGGGGAAATGGGAAAGTTATTATGGCCACAAACTGAATAGGAACTTTGGATCCAGTACTTATCAGACCAGGCCACATGGACAGGAAGATCGAGTTCCCCTGATGGATGAAAAGGCTAAGAAGCGCTTCTTTCAGATGCACACAAGCAGGTTGATGCTGGCTGCTCATGTAACACCGGATGACTTGATCATGGCTAAAGATGACCTCTCTGGTGCTGACATTAAGGCAATTTGTACAGAAGCTGGTCTGATGGCCTTAAGAGAACGCAGAATGAAAGTAACAAATGAAGACTTTAAAAAAAATCTAAAGAAAGTGTTCTGTATAAAAAACAAGAAGGCACCCCTGAGATCTATCCCCACCGAACCACAGTTGCCTTCAGGAAAATGGAAGTTTTCCTGACCCCTCAGGGATGAGGTTGGAAAAGCTGCCCAGAGGAATCCATGTTCCAGTTGATTGATATTAGCAAACATCCTCTGTGTCTTTTAGAATATTGTGGATATGCTGTCCCTTGGGTGGCCTTTGTCTGTTGGTCACTGTGCAGCACTCTGCTTCCCAATAAAGCAGGCTCTTTCACAGAATAAAAAGAAAACTAGAAGAAGAGCAAGTTAAACCCAGAGTAAACAGAAGATTATAATGAAGATCAAAGAAGAAATCAATGAAATAAAAAAAGGGAAAACAATAAAGAAGAGTAGTCTGGCTCTCAGAAGAGATCAATAAAATTAATTCATCTCTAGCCAGCCTGATCAGAAAAAAAAAGATAAAACACAAACTAATAAAGCCTCACTCAAGAACACATAGATAACTTTAATGGTCCAACATCTATTAAAGAAGTAGAATTTGTAGTTAATTTTTTTTTTTTCCAGAAAAAGATCACTAGACCCAGATGGCTGTACTGGTAAATTTAAACAAATATTTAAGAATGAAATAACACTTATTCTACACAAATGCTTCCAGAAAACTGAAGAGGAGTAAATCATTTCCATCTCATCCAATGAGACCATCATTACTATAACACCACCAAAGAAAACATTAGAAAAAAGAAAACTACACACCAGTACCTGCCATGAACATAGATGCAAGAATAAAGAAGTGCCACACACACAATGATATAAGAAAAATATATCATGAACAAGTAGAGTGTATCCTAGTATAACAACTTTAAAATAAATCAATATAGTTGACTACATTGACAAACCAAATAGTAAAAGACGTTTTGCATATATCAAGATAATGAAATTTAACCTATATTTCCTATTCCTGGCAAACAAGCCCTTAGCAAACAAGGAATAAAAGAGAACTTCCTCACCTTGATTAAGGATATCAGCAACAAAAAAAACTATAGATAACATCATACTTAATGATGAAAGACTAAATCCTTTTTACCTTAAGTTGGCAAACAAAATAAGAACATCCATTCTTATCACTTCTGTCGAATATTATTTTGCATTATAGCCAAGTGCAATAAGGAAAGAAAGAAAAAGGCATCTTGATTGGAAAAATAAAAATAAAACTTGTTTTATTCACAGATTACATGTTCATCTCAGACAATACTATAGACTCTACAAAAAAGCTAGAAGAAATAATCAAGTTAGTTGTAGAATATTAAACCAAGATATAAAAATTATATGCCTAAGTATCACAATGGCAATGAGTAATTAGAAATTTAAATTTTTTTAATGTATCAATATGAAATGCTTACTGACAAATGACATAAAAGATATGCAGTGCCTACAATCTGAAGGCTAGCAAGATATTGCTGAGAGAAATTGATGACATAAACAAAGAGACAGATCATAAAGACTCGGTATTATACAAGAAGTCAATTCTCCCCAAATTATCTATAGATTCAATGAATTCCCAATCAAAATCTAAATAGGCTTTTTTCTCCCCCCAAGAAATCGACATGTCAAATTTAAAATTCATATGGAAAGTCAAAGGACCTAGTTAGTATAGGTCCTTGGAAAGAGAAGAACAAAACTGGAAGACTTATAGTACCTGACTTCAAGATGCATTATTAAATTATAGTAATCAAATGTGATATTGGCATCAAGACAAAGAGATCAATGGAATGTGTGGTTCCACAAATAGAACCACACCTATTGATGGACAATTGATCTTTAACAAAGGTGTGCAGACAATTCAGTCTCTAGAAATAGTTTCCTCTAGATACTAAGAAAATTAGTTGGGCTCATGCCTGTAATCCTAGCACTCTAGGAGCCAAGGCAAGAACATCTCTTGAGGTCAAGAGTTTGAGACCAGCCAGAGCATGAGTGAACCCCATGTCTAAAAAAAAAATAGAAAAAAAACTTAGTTGGGAGTAGTGGCGTGTGCCTGTACCACCAGCTACTTGAGAGGCTAAGGCAAGAGGATTGCTTGAGCCCAGGAATGAGACTGCAGTGAGCTATGATGATGCCACTGCACCCTAGCTAGGGTAACAGAATGAAAGTCTATCTCAAATAGAGAAAATATAGTTTTTTCAATTGCTGTAATAGTTGTTTATATGTAGTGCCCTCTCAAACCAAACAACCTTTGAACCAAACTATAAGCAAAGATTAACTGAAAATATATCATAGATATAAATTTAAAACTACAAACCTTCTAGAAAAAAAACATGGACATGAATCTTTGTGACACTGTATTAGGTAAATATTTCTCAGCTATGACACAATGTGTGGTCCTGATAAACTGAATTTCTTTAAAATAAAAATGTCTGTTCTTTGAAAGACACTGCTTAAAAGAATGAATGCATTGAAGATTGGGAAAATATTTGCAAATCATGTATCTGATAAAGGGCTTGTATCCAGAATATTCAAGAACTCTCAAAACTCAGTAAGAAATAGAGAAAAAAAAAATATGAAAACAAAATAGATATCAAATAAGAAACAGCTTAATTAAAAAACTGCACAAGTTTTGAAAAAACATTTCACCTAAAGAAGATGGATCGATGGCAAATAAGCACATAAAAAGATGTTCAACATCATTAGTCACTTGGTGAACACAAATTAAAACCCCAGCGAGGTACCGCTCCTCACCTAGAAAAATGGCTAAAATTAAACAGACTGACCAAGTGTTGGAAAGAATGTGGATGAACTGCCCTCTCGTCCTCTACAGGTGGGGATATAAAACTCCTTTGGGAATCTTTGGCAGCGTTTTAATATACCTTATGATTCAATCATTCCCTCTTAGGTATTTACCATAGAGAAATGAAAGCATAAGTCCACACAAACACTTGCACACAAATGTTAACAACCATTTTATTTTGGACGGTCTAAACTGGAAACATTTAAATGTCCATCAACATGTGAATAGATAAACAAAGAACAGTATACCCTTATGACAGAATGCTACTCAGCCATAAAAAGGAATGAACTACTAATGTCATGGGTGAATTCCAAAGTCATTATGCTGAAAGAACCCAATGACATATACATACTGGATGATTCAATTCATACTAAATTCTAGAAAATGCAACCTAATCTATGGTGACAGAAGGTAGGGCAGTGGTTGCCTGGGGAAGGGATGGCTGGCATCAGGCAGATGAAGGAATACAAAGAAGCACAAGGAAACTTTGTGGCCACTAACTTTGTTGTGTAACACTGTTACCTATACAGATTATCATCAATGAATCCCCAAAGGCGATCTTAAAATATTAATGGTTGCTCCTAGCAAAAGGGGAAAATATTCTACAAAACTAAAAGAAAACATCTCAACAAACACGCAGTACATCGTGGCGCATTGGTTGGAAGTTTCCTGCATTCTTATCCAGTTATCTTTGTGGTCCCAGAGCTATGAAGGGTACCTGGCAAGTTGTTGCCTTCTAACTCATATTTGCTGAGTGAATGAATAAATTTATTTTAAATAGTCATCAAACCCAAACTTCACTCCTCTGTTTATTCCTCTTTCCTCCCAGGTGTAGCTCAAAATGGCCCACATCATGAAGGAGCTTGCTGCACAGACGCCCTCAGGACAGGGGTCAACCAGCTTGGTGCGGGGAGTAAGGAACACAGGTTATATAAAGCTATCAGCATGTGAGCAGGTGCCAGACACGACTTTCCTTTCTCCAAGGTTTCCTCCCCCCATGTTTCTCCCTCCCATGTTCTCTCTCTTTCCCATTTTGTCCTACTGTATTTGTGGAAATAAATGCTTAAGTTCCTTGTTCCTGGTTTTAAAATTAGATGGATTAGCCTGTGACAAATCTACCTCAAAGAAAAACCAAACCAAACTAAACCCTTTTCTACCTTTGTTGGTTCTCCTATAAATGGATAGGATTGGAAACAATATCCTGGAGACAGACACAGGAAGGGAAGAGGCTTTCCAGCCATGGCAGTGCATCAAAATGGGCACTTCTCCCATGAATGGATGACCAGCCTGGTGCTGCCAGAGACTGGGGCTCTCCCCTCCCATACTCTCCAGTGTCCTCTGTCCCCACAAGGATGCCACTCCCCTCCAGTGTTGCTCTGAGAGCCCAGGGCCCAGTTACCACCCTGCCCCTTCAGGCAGGGGCCAGGAACACCAGGGTGCAGGCTTTTTCCAAGAGTAGCTAAGTGTTGCGGGGGTGATGGTGCCAACTCCAGCCTCACCAGGCCAGCTCTGTGAAGGGGTGCGGGTTAACACTTTAGCCTGGAGTCCATATTTCACAGGCAACATAAGTCCCTAGATCTCACTTCTTGCTTTGAGATTGTATACTGATTTCCCCATACATGAAGAAAAAGGAAGATTTGAAGGAGTCAACATTTGCAATTCAGAGAGAAGCATGAAGTATTCCATGTCACAGCTAACTTCCTTGTGCCATACATGCTGTGTCCCTTACAGCACCCAACAAACTTTACTCTAAAATAGGCCGTGTGCAGCAGGGAACACCAGTGCAGGAGCATCAATTACCTGAGATCCTAAAGCACTAAAAACAACTCACTTCATCTTGCAACAGACAGAGAAGCCTGAACTGCCCCTAATGACCATTCCAGCCTGCCACCCTCCCTTCCTGGTGCTGGGTACTTAACCCAGGGAACTTCCCAGAGTTGTTCATCAATGCTACTGTCTCCGAAGAAAACAATAGGCCAACATCTGAAAAATTAGCTTGTTCCTATGATAGCCATTCTCTGCTGATTGCACCAAAGCTTAAACCAGCCAGTCATCGGCATGTGTAAAGCCGCTTTAAGGTTCCCCGGGTCAACTTTTACTCTGAAGTACAAATGTCAGGAACTGTTGCCAAGAAATAGAAAGCTGTGAGTAAATACACAGATGTGGAATGAAAACGGCCAGTGTGCCAGCAAGTATTAATACCTTAGCAGTAAGCACATCTGAGGGGCGGTAAGCATCCTTACTTGTAGGATTCCCAGCACATCTCGAGCTGAGCTGCAGTGGGATGCTAGCCCAAGCACGCACAGGGAGATAGAGATTTCTTTTTTCCATACGCCTATCTAAAAAGGGCTTCCCTTTCACTACACCACTGACTTCTCCATGAGGAAAACCTGCCTTGACACACCCACAGATTGAAGGACTTCTACACTGGTTGCCTTCCAAAAGGCAAGCCCCGCGTTACATGTGACAGGTCCTCCCTGGCAAAGAGGTTTCCAAGACAACCCTCATCAATTCCTCACAAGCTGTGAGCTCGAGTAGCTGCTTTTCTGAGAGTTCTTAGGTTATAAACCTGTTTGTTTTTTTTAAACAGTGCTTTTTAACATCAAAGTAGATTTTGTTTAAAAAAAGACAAAGAGGTATGTTAGATCTTTACTTATTTCCACATGTCAAAGAAACAATTCAACTCTTACTTTCTAAGAACCAACCACTAATATCACCCGGATATTCTACCTTCTATCTACATTCTGTTAAATTGTGCTGAGCTTTTCTCTCTACAGTACCTCCAAAAAAATGAAGTGTATGTAACCCATGCCAAGAAAGAGACATTTTCCCCACACACATCAAAGACGTACATACACACACACGCGCACACAAAGAAGCAGATACTATTTCTGAAACTTAAACTTCCATGATAACTCCTTCTAAGCTCATATGTCATCTAATGTTGCGGAGGATTTAGAAAACAGCTTCAAATGCCTTTATCCACTCCATTTTACATTGCAGGTATAGACTAACCTTCAGCTTGCCCTATTCCTTTGGTAAAACGTCACTTCTTCAGAAAGGTCATCACTGTCCGCCCTGTATAAAATAGCATGTGCCCTCCCCACACCCAGCACCCTCAATCCCTGCTTTATTTTTCTTCACCACAGTTGTTACTCCACCTGCCCTTTATCTGTTCCTCTGGCTACCATCTTGACAAATGGAAAGTTCCATGAGGCAGGCCCATGTCTGTTTTGTTCACCATAGTATGCCCAGGTCCTGGTTCACTGGACACAAAATGAACTTTTGTTGACCAAAAGCAGAGTATGGGAGAAAAAGGAGGAGAAAGGAAAAGGTGTATGAGGGTGAGGGGAAGAGGGGCAGGGTGAGCCTGTATAAATTTTAAATTATGAAGCAAAAGTCTCTACTACCAGCTCTAATACCATTCTAGTGTTAACAACAATGAGATAACCTACAACAATAGATAACCTATTATTGAAGCCTCATGATACCAGGTAAACAGCATTAATACTCTGGTTTTAGAGATGAGAAAACTGGAGCAAAAGTATTTAATTTTCCCAAGATTTTAATGTAAGAAATGTCAACTTCTGAAGATAGGCCATTGTTTAAGTTAATTTTTTGTTAAAGTTACATCATCTGCAAAATTTCTCTGTTCAAATAATATATTGTTGAAAAAGTCCCCATCACTGTTCAAAACAAACACCTGGGGAAGATGCTGAGGAAGGTGGAGGAGATTAGGTGAGAGGCTACCCAGGAAGGGGAGAGCAGTGCCCGGCAGCCAAGCCCCAACTTATCCACCACACTCACCTGGTTTATAGGTTTCCTCCAAGGTACCTCAACTGCTCCACAATGCTTATTGCTTCTTCTGGGCACTTTTCGGCCTTAGCCACCTTTCCCGCTCACCTAAACTTTAGCAAGTCCAGAAGCACTGGGGAAGCTGGCTGCCGTGACCTGTGTCTGCAGCCACCCAACCACCGCCAAGTGACTCAGGTGCCCAGGCACCTCACAACGAGAGCCACCTGGAAACACAGGCTGATTCATCAGCCACAGAGAATGCCTGGGCTTTGGCCCCAAGTAATAAAACATTCACCCACAGACTAGAGGTAATTAGATGGGTAACAAACAAGAAGTAAAAAGGAAAGTCAACATATAGTAAGCAAGCAGTGTGTGATGTTCACCAATTAACAACCCTGAGTACAGTGCAGGCCAGCAGGCAGCCTGTGCCAGCTCCCAGCACCACCTCTCCTGACCAGCACTCCTCCTGCCAGAGGGGCTACCTAGGAGACCCACTGTCATGTCCCACAGCCAACTGCGCTCATGTTCAGGGACGATGCTGTTGGAGAAAAAAAAGTACACCTGCAGACACCTCTGTAGGAAACAACTCAAAAATTTCTCATTCATGCAACATATTTAATGAACACATACAAGTGCCAGAAGCCTATAAAACACATTAAACCCTTTTTATATGTTTTGTCTGAAGATTTAACTTGCTTAAGCTATAGTCAATCTCTCCTGCCCACCCTACTCCAAGGATATTTAATCTGGGCTTTCAGACACTAAGTTCGCAGCTTCCATCATAGAAATAACTCAAAGAGATTAGAACCATGATCTTTTTCCATAAACATTTTTATTTTAAGAAGTGGAACCTTTTTTGAAACACTTGGCACTGGCAATAGTACTAAACGTTAATTTAAAGAGTAAAGAAAACAGGTTTTGGAATGAATGAGAACTTTGTCACATTTCAGTGTCTTTGTCCATGGAACAGAGCTTGAGGTCAGCACACCAGAATTGCTTCTCCCGGCACCATAGTCCTCAGTGGGACAGGGGGGCTCCTGGGTCTGCAGAACCTCAGGCCAGCTGGGTTTCTGATGCTTTTCAGCATCTGAAAACTTCAGAAATGTTCTTTCTCATTCATCCTAGGAGGACTAACTGATCAGGGTTTGTTCTTGGCTAAACAGGCTGCTGTGCCCTTCACTGCCCTGAACTTTATTCTCTGGACACAAGAAGGGCATATATGTGACAGCATATGGTCCAACCAGGCCATCAAGGAAAACACCACGCAATGAAGTTTCTTGACCCAAGATTTCTCTGCTAGTAGATGTCTCTCAAAGAGACTATATTAGTCAGGGTTTTCCTGAGAAACAGAACCCACAGGATATGTGTGTGTATATTTATAAAGTATATATACTTTCTAAAAAGTATAAAATACAGATATATAGTATAAATATGAACACATATATACATACACTATACAGATTTAAACAATTGGCTCACACAGTTATGAGGCTGGCAAATCCAAGATCTGCTGGCTGGCTGAAGACCTAGGAAAGAGTTGAAACTGCAAAAATTCACAACTGAAGGCTATCAGGCATGAGACCCAGGAAAGAGTAGCTGGTGCAGGTTAAGTCTGAGAACCATCTGCTGCAAGACTCTCTTGCTCTGGGATGATCAGTTTCTCTATCCAGGCCTTCAACTGATGAAGTTCACTCACATGTGGAAATCAAGCTTCTTTACCCAAAGGCCACCAATGTAAATGTTAATCTCATCCAAAAACACTCTCACAGAAACATTCAGAATAATGTTTGACTACAAATCTATGGACCCTGGCCCAACCAAGCTGATACATAAAATTGACCATCATAGTGAGCTAATGTCGCCTTCATCTTTTGTGCTTCCACATATACTAAATGTTTTTAAATACATGAATATAATATATAATTATAATTATATGTCATAAATAACACTATATTACATATCAATATAATATATAATAACTCTTAGCAATACAGGTGCTCTAGCAAGTTAGACATTTTTTAAAATCATTTTTGACAACTTACAAATTTATCCCCTTTACGAAGAAAGTCACACAAACCTCAAGTTTAAAATTTGTTGTCCAAATATCCATTTTCTTTTCTTGGACAAAACAACTACCAAACTTTTGAAAACAGAAAAAAAAAAAAAGTTTTAAGGTAGTAAAAATTTTCCCAACATAATTCCTTTATAGCAAATTGATTCTTGTAAAAGATTAAAGAAAAAGAAAGATAATTCAGGGCACCATACTAATTTAGCAGGCAAAAAAGTTAAATGTTAGAGCTAAGAAATCGAACACAGAATACTCAATGAAATTGAGTGGTTTTTCCTGTAAGTTCTTTTTTTCTACTTAAAAAAAAAATTTTAGTGATTAAAGGCTGTTTTCCTTAGAATTTTACCAAAACAAATGCCAATTTTTTAATCCCTAAAGATAAAAATAAATTAGGGAGTTCATAAGAGATAAAGTCATCTCGACCCCTATCCTCCTTGACATCCATGAGATGAAAAGCACATTAACCATGGAAATCATGGTTAGTTATGCTTCCTGTTTGGGCTCCAGCTCTGATCCATCCAATTTGCCCAAGACATCATCTGTCTTCATAAACAGACAAAGATGGGACTCAAGCTACAAAGAGCTGTGGGGAAACATTAAAATCATCCTCATTACAAATAGCTCTATTCACAATATGTTGGCCTTTTAATTCCAGTGTTATAAACTGGGATCCAAATTCCCATTTGTAAAACAGCTTTGATGTGACACTGGTTAAGAACTGGACCAGCAAGGGTGGATATTTTCTGGGAGCCTTAGAGGCTGGCACAAATCTACCTCTTCCTTGAGCTAGTTCTTATATTCTAGCACAGGGGACTTTATAAGCATAGAGTATTATTATCTGAAGATCTGTGATTACTTAAAAGAAAGGGCATTGACTTCTCAGAATTCTCAAGAGAGATAACCTGGAGATTTAGTTCAGTTCAATTCTGAGGTTCATTCCAATCCTGTCCCACAAACAGGCATGTTAGATGAAATGTCAATTTTTAAAAGGTTGTACTTTGAAAAGGTTACAGGAAACTATGGACCCGGAACCTCAACTGTGTAACAACTTGCCTGTTAACCTAACATCCTGGGGCTCCTTCCACATTTTATGGACCACAGAGCTTCACCTCCCACTTTATTTGGAATGAGTAAACACAGACATTTATAACTTGTTTCGGATTTTTGACTGCAAGCAAGATTTCATATTATTGCTCACCTCTTCATAAGCCCAACTCAGGAATGTTTTCTTTGCTTTCTTTTTAACCTACCAAGTGAAAGTGCTTAATGTAATCTGAATTATACTTTTGAAAGAGAGAAATGAGGTACTCTGACTAGGCCATCATTTCATCTGTAATTCTCAAAGTCTTAGGTTGTTTTATTTATTCTTGCTCTTCTTGCAAGTTTAATAAAAAGAAATATTCATTCATTTTAATATTTTTATTTTTCTCAATTAAGAGCCTATCCTCTAAATTTATAGGATTCTGAGATATCTATCTTCCATATTATTAAAAGAATTTTCCCGGAAGAGCCACAGAAATCTATCCTCTATAACATATCTTGGTCCTAACACTAGAGATGTCAGAAGAAACTACAAGAAATGATCCTTCCTTCACAGCTTCCACTCATTCAAGGGAAATTTTTACATGCAATCAGATAATGATGGGGGTATTTCTTTTGTTTTTGCTTCAAATGCTTAAATCTATTTTAAAATTAAAAGTAGAAAAAATAAATTTATAGCAATGTTTAATAATCTCCTTTTGAAAGGCTAGGCTAATAGGAAAGGAAACAAACAGAACAAATGCACTTGCTATTGGTGAGGACAAACCAGACTGGAGAAGAGGATTAGGGAAGTTGAGGCAAATACAGACATGAATGGGATTAGATGCCCCTACCAGCATGGGGCCTGGAGACTGGGGTGGGGTACCTCCAGCTCCTTCCTTGAAACATGCTATCTTGCCAACTAGTCCTTCCTTTCCTGATTTTGTACAATTCTCCCTTTTTCTACACTCTTACCCCCTTCCCCCCCATGACTGCTTACATCACTGGGTTCCACTAAGTAAGTAGAACTGGTCAGGCAGAAGCAGGCCTGGATATAGCAGCACTGTTAAACACATTACTTCAAGTGCATTAACTTCATTAATCACAATGTCCCCTAACAGCTCTAAATTGCATTTGGCACCATGAACACCTTTTCCCCCAGCGCGCCTTCCAACTTTTGATGAGAGCTCCAGTTTGAATAATTCTGCTTATGAGGCTGCCTGCCAGGGACCACACCATCTTTGTGGAGACACTTAATCAACTAACGCACATGTTTACCTACTGCAGTTCTGAGGCATTCCAAAAAAGAAATGTTGCAGGTAACTACATTCAGGTGCTCTGCGTGCTGACAAATATAAATAATTAATCATCGTTGCCTTGACACTTTGATGTTACCACGGTAATTGGAAGCTGGCTGAATTGGACATCTTAAGATGCAGGATTTCTTCCCTTTTTAAAGGCCCTACAAACCTGCCTAATATTTCATGCCAGCTCCACCCAAGCCTGAAATTCTTATGTGTGTCATCGAGGAATCTGCTTTGATCTGTGGAAAGCATGCTTGTTGGGGCAACAGAATGAAAGGGATTATGATTTAAACGCAGGCGACATGAAGCCAGAGGCAGCAGAGAACCCGCTTGATCCTTCAGGGGCCTCTCTTTATTGAGTCCAAGGCCTCATGGGGATGTGCAGAGTATTTTTCCCTGTACCTCTGTTGTCACGTCAGAGCTAGGCCTCTCCCCAAGAGTCACCTGCTCTGATTCATCACTGCTTTCCATTCTGGGTGACTTTATTGAGCCCGTCAACCTCAAATACTGCATCTCCTACTCTGAAATTTAAGGGATCCAAAAATGATGCCAGAATATTTTGCTCTGGTTTTAATTTTCTCATATTAGTGACAATAGATAAATAGTTCATTTTAAGGTTTTGTCACCCTTGATTCCACCCACATGGTGTTGGATTTATTTCATCACAACGTGAAGGACCCAAGTATGTCATTCAAAGGCGCCATTGGGTCCCCTTCCTGCCACTTCAGGCACCACCCCCACAGCATCCCTGATGATGTCCACTGAGTCTCTGCTCATCACCCTGGGCACATCCAAGCCATGGATTGTTTTCCTCTCAGGACAGTGAAAAGGACTTCCTAATTCTGGGCCCCCTTTCATCCCAGATACTTTTTATCCACTGGCCCAGACTTTGATCCTTGGGCCTATATATGAACTGTTCAAATAGCTGAAGTCCGCATGCCCTGAACTCAAAAAATGATCTGATCGTCACAGAAAGCATGAAGAAAATGCCCTTCACTGAACAGGGCACATGTATATTTAGGCAGTTCATGCAAAACGATTGTGCGCACGCACGCGCACGTGTGTGTGTGTGTGTGTGTGTGTGTGTGTGTGTGCTGTGGCCAGGGGTTGAAGTGTGGTCTCATAGAAGCTAAGCAACAGATGGTACGTTCTGATTATTTTTTAACTTTTTATTTTGAAATATAAAGACATAGGAAATTACAAAGGTATTACAGTGAGATTCCAAGTATTCCTCACCACTTTCCACCCATAATTACAACTTTCCCAGCCACAGTACAAGAACTTCATACTGGAACAATATGCATGGATAGTTCCCTATCATTTTATCACAAGGACAGAGTCAAGTAACTACCACTGCACTCAAGAAACACTCCAACACTTGAGGGGGCAAGGAACCCCCTCAAGTTCCCTTCAATAGTTACATGCACTCCCTTACCCCACTACCATCTCCTACTACCACCATCCCTAAACCCTAGCAACCTGTTTTTCATCCCAACAAACCATTAGTTCATAAAATGAAAACGCAATCATATAGTAGGTGACATTTTGATATCGGTTGGCTCTTTACAGTCAGCATAACAGAGCTTGGTGATCCATCCAAGTTATGTGTACCAACAGTTCACTGCTTTTCATTGCTGACTGGTATTCCATGGCATGAATATATCATACCACAGTTTAACCATTCATTTACTGAGGAACAATTGCTTAGTTTCATTAAACTGCAGGCTATGCAGGAATACCCCCTATATTCATTCCTGATGTTAATAATTTGCCAGCAATTTTATTGATAGGTCTATCCACTTCATTGATCTTTTCGAATAACCAACTTTTTGTTTGAAAACAGTGACAATAGAGAAAATCAGTGTTAGTATTTTCTGTTCTTGATTATTCTTTCCTTCTGCTTTTTTTTTTTTTTCAAAATTTCTAGAAGTAGGAGCTTACATTATTTATTTCAGACTTTACTTTTCTAATGTAAACATTTAGTTCTATCAATTTTCTTCTCCCTCAGTACTCCTTTTACTGTACCTCACAACTTCCATAATGTTGTATTTTCATTAAATTTGATTTTTTTTTTTCTCTTGAGACTTCTTCTTTGACCCATGGATTTAGAATGGTGTTGTTTAGTTTCCAAATGATTAGAGATTTTCCTGTTATCTTTTGAGTACTGGTTTATAATTTGATTCCATTGTCACACAGCATAGTCTATATGATTTTAGTGCTTTGGAATTTGTTGCCATTTATTTTATGGCCCAGTGTATGTGTTCCCTTGGTATATATTCCATGGGCTCTTGAAAAGAATGTGTTCTGCTGTAAGAGTGTTCTATAAATAGTAACTAGATCCTGATTCATAATGTTAATGACTTTGTCCTTGCTGATTTTCTTTCTTTTTTTTTTTATTATTAAATCATAGCTGTGTACATTAATGCAATCATGGGGCACCATACACGGGTTTTATATACAATTTGACATACTTTCATAACACTGGTTATCTTAGCCTTCCTGGCATTTTATTATTAGGTTGTTTCAAAAGTTTTGTCCGTTTTAATGTCATGTGTTTTTGTAGCTCCATATCTCAATAAATATTTACTCTACTGTGTCATGGTATATACTGATCGATGGAGAATTTTGTACTCTATACATTGATGCTGGTCATTTTTTTCTACTTTTAATTTTTTTTATTCTTTTCAGCCTATTACTATATGATGTCATTAAGCGATTTTTGGCCAATTTTTCTCTACGAATTCAAATTGAACCAAAGCGCTGCCGAAATAGCCCGAAAAATTAACCAGGCATTTGGCAATGATAGTGTTAATGAACGCACTGTTCGACATTGGTTTGCAAAATTTTGTTCCGGAAATTTTAGCCTCGAAGATGAGCCCCAAAGTGGTCGATCTAGAGTAATCCAGGATGAGGATTTGAGGACCCTGGTGGAGACTGACCCATCACAAACAGTGTGTGGGATGGCGGAAGAACTGGGTGTCAGCTCCCATGCAGTTTTTGATGGTTTAAAACGTATT
>CAUYPK010084366.1:0-30502 GCA_963574355.1 Loris lydekkerianus
CCTTCTACTTTCTGGACTATAGTTATGTTTTGCCATTCATATGAGTGTGTAGGTGATTATATATTGATTTCATAGTAGTATTGAGTACATTGGATACTTTTTTTCCATTCTTGAAATACTTTACTAAGAAGAATATGTTCCAGCTTCATCCTCAGCCTTTTTAAAAAAGACCCTGTCCTTCTATGTAAGTAACAGCTAAAGTGTACTATCCAAACTTTGATCAGCTGCAGAAAACAAAGGGGACCTATAGTGCTAAGAACCCCTAACACCAAGAACATATTCTCAACATCATACAAACACCAAAAGTCACACATCACTTGGAATTCCAAGCATACTTCACAAAATTTTCCATTTTTGTTCCCCCAGGTAACCTAGCGACATGGATGGCAATAAATAACCTTGAAAAGGAAATTCAATGTCAATGAGAGGAATTAAAAAACTATTTGAAAACAGCAGAGAAAAATGTTTAATTTTTTAGGAATTAGCAATTGCTTTTACTTGAGTTCCATGGAATAAAATGAAGGTCCAAAATGTATCCATCTGTTTTGTTCTGACTTTTGTATGTATGGGATTTTTTTCTTCCTTTGGCAGTAACAAAGAGTAGGAGAGACTCAGCCTTATCAGAAAGTAGAATTTTTAATCTTTACTGGAAGTTCAAAGAGATGCTATGCAGCAGACAGATGCAGCTGTTGTGTGTTGAGACACAGCACATGTTAACATACATGGCACACATAACATAGCAGAACTACAGCTACAATTTTAAGGGGATTTTCCCTACTTATGAACAGAAAGCTTAATATTTTATGAAACCTAGAAGTAAGAAAAGCCATAGGCTTCCTAACAAATGAGCACCAAAGAGTTAATTCAGTAATTCTTGGAACATTGGTATGTTATAGATATTGACCTGTGAGTCAGGGGACCTCAGCTCCAGTCCCAACTCTGTCACTCTGGGATCTTGGACAAGAAGTCTAAGTTCCTTTTGCCTCCATTTTCTCACCTGTAAAACATGGTAAACAAAAATGCTATTATAGGCATTTCTAACTTGAATTTCTTTAATAGACTGAAGCTATTATTATGGAAGCAACTTCTGGGGACTTCAACTCTTTCTTTTAGTTAATGAATGTTAGATAAAATTTAAAACTGACTGCTGAGCTTACTCAAAAAAATTTTTTTGAAAGAATTTTAGAAGGAAAATGTGAACAGCTTGATTTTGAATCTTTTTTGCTCAATTTTTAAAATAATAATTATAATATTGATTGGCATTTATTAAGTGCTTATTATTTGGCAAGTACTCTAAATGCTAAGGCTTTGCATTATTTTATTATCCTTATAATACATGCATGTGGGAGATAATTTTATCTCCCTTATTAGGTGAAAAAGCTGAGGCTTAGAAGATTAAATGGCTTTTAGCACTCTACAGTGCTTTCAAATCCAATTGCATTTCTCTTTGAAGCATTCACTAGCCATGATTATATCATAGGATATTGTAGGGCTTCAGAAAGTATAGAGATAGATTAAAATGCAAGCAATATTCTAAGGAAAAAGTTAATTTTCAAACTAATAATTCATTATGCACATATTTCCATCAGTCATTACTTACCATTAAATATTACAGTTATTTTTATAATAATAAGAAATAAATTAAAGAAATATTTTGTATTCTCCAAGTGAAAAAGAGGGGGCAATGGTTGGATCCATTTGCATTTCATTCTACTGCAGCTAATCCTTTGCAGAAAAGAGGTTAAAATATAAATGAATGCACACTTATTCTAGAGGGAAACATATATTCTTTAAGGTTATTCAATTTATATTGCTACTCAGTTTTTAAAGTCTTGGTGAAGTAGCATGTATATAAATATGACACCAGTGACAGCTATAAAGATAAACCTCTTATGTTGTAACTTCTCAATTTAAGCACACAAGACTAAATTTAGGGAATAAATCATGATAACAGCAGCCACTATATTTATATGAAAATGAGTAAATGTTCTATACTATCAGTTTATTAACCTGTAATGAGTAGATACTTTATCATCACGTTGTAGATTTTTTGAAATACCTTGGCACCGTAGTGTTACAGATAATGCAGGCTCATCTAGTTGTTAAGAAATTAATTTTATTATCTAAGACATTGATTTTCTCAGCACCCGATAGTATGTTCAACTGGAAGAATGTGTGTCTGACCCAACACATTAGCTGGCTTTGTGACAAACACTGTGGGAATATGTTTGGTTATATTATTCCTTTATCTGGGGAAGATAAGAAGAAATAGAAATTATATATAGGCAGGGAGAGGGAGTAAAGATAATCAAAGTCCTCAGGGCACAGTGAGGAGAACCCTCCAGGAACAAGTTCCTGGGATTCTTCCAGGCCAGTAGATGTTATGGGAATTCTTCCTTCCTGGGGTGCCCACAGGCAGCCCACAACTTGGTATATTGTGATAGACATTTCTACACTGTGATAGGAGGGTCACCACATGGTCCTTTGTTCCCAGGCTTCCCACTAGGACACATCCTGCAACTTGATGGTTCCATAATTTCGGGTTTGCTCAGGAATGAGGCTTTAGTTTCAGGAAGCTCTAGAGTGCAAATACAGAAACAAAAGGATTGACCAAAGAGTGACCCCAAGCATTTCTCTGGATTTCATAGCAACGAGCTAATTGTGAGTTCCTTTCTCTCCAGCTGGAGAGGCTTGACAGTCAACCTAATCTCCAAGGAACAAGAAGAACCAGGACCTCAAGTACTGCCCAGCAATCCTCTGAACAGCTGGGCCCTATGCACAGACTAGCAGCTGAGCCTAAAATTCCCTGTGCAAAGACACTCTCACATTCAGCCTGTGAAAATGAAAAACAACAGGGGGTGGGCCCCTCCTACAGCAGAGCTCCATTGTGCATCCAGCCCACCTCTCTGTAGGATGCTGAAAGAACAAGGGACCTATGCATTTGCTAACTCTTCTGCCCACAAATTCCAGCCAATATCAGGTGACATTAGTGGTGTTTGTCTGAGCTCTTTGCACAATACTGCATGAATATTAAAGCTTAAGGAAACACAGAGCAAGCCAAAGAGGGTGGTAGTAACAAATTTAAGATCACCCAGCCTGCTAAAGGTAGAAACAGGGCTACAATCCAGGGCTTCTATGCTTTTCATAAGACGAGCATAGAATTACACTATGGAATTATGTACAATTCCACTTCTAGGTATATACTTAAAAGAATGGAAGGCAGGAACTCCAATAGATCTTTGCACACTCATGTTCACAGCAGCATTATTCCCTAAACCCAAAGGGTTGAAACAACTTAAATGTCTATCAGTGAATGAATAAGCAGAATTCTATAGACAACAATGAAATATTATTCAGCCTTAAAAAGGAAAGAACATGACAAATACTAAAACATAAATGAATTTTTTAGACATTCTTCTTAGAGAAAAAAGCCAAACACAAAAGGAAAAATATCATATGATTCCATTTATAAAAGGTATCTGAAGTACTCAAATTCATAAAGACATAATGTAGAGTAGATATGACCAGGGGTTTGTAGGAGGGAATAATGAAAAATTATTGTTTAATGGGTACAGAGTTTCTGTTTGGAATGATAAAAAGTTCTAGAGATGGGTGGTGGTGATGGTTGCATGACATTGTCAAAGTACTCAATGCCACTGGATTGCACATTTAAAAATGGTTAAAATGGGCTCGGTGCCCATAGTTGAGTGGTTAGGGCTCTGGCCGCATACACTGGGGATGGCAGGTTCAAACCTGGCCTGGGCCTGCTAAACAATGACAACTATAATGAAAACATAGCCAGGCGTTGTGTTGGGCACCTATAGTCCCAGCTACATGGGAAGCTGAGGCAAGAGAATTACTTAAGCACAAGAGTTTGAGGTTGCTGTGAGTTGTGATGCCATGGCACTCTACCAAAGGTGACATAGTAAGATTCTGTCTCAAAAAAAAAAAAAAAAGTTAAAATGGTAAACTTTATATGGTGTATTTTTCAACACAATAATTTCTCATCACCAATAAATAATAAGTGTTTGAGGTGATGGATATGCTAAATATCCTGATTTAATCATCACACAATATGTATGTATCAACACCACATTATATGCCATAAATATGTGCAATTAGTATGTATCAATTAAAAACAACAAAACAAACACAAAAGTACATACCCCAAACTTATAGAAACTAAAAACCAAAACCACTTATTAATTTAGTTATGCAACTACTTACCCTCTAGTTTTTTGTGTTACATCTCTTTGTTCTATCTTTCTCCATTCTCTGAAATCCACTCACACTGATACAGGGTTTCCCCATTCAAGGCTGGACAGAGGACCCCGGTTTTCATAGGCCTGGGCAATTTCATGAACGAAATGCCCTGGCATTTTACCTCAGAAGGGACTGCATCCATTCCATCCATTTGTTAACACGCTCATTAATTTTAAAAAAAGTGTTTTTCCACCTGCCAAGTCCTAGCCAAAAGTCATTCTCAAGACGATATATACCGCTAGACAATGGACCCAGGCTGAGACTTCAGACTTGGGTCTTCCCCTCTGCCAGAAGCTCTGGTGTTTTTTACTCGTTCTGTATACCTTTCTGTCTAATAAATCCTATCTTACCACTGATCTGTGGTCTGTGGGTTCATTCTTCGAATCCGTGAGACCACGGACCTACTGAAGAAAGAAATTTCGGTAACAACACCACCACCCAATTTGTCTGGCAGAAACCAGCCATGGTGCCTATCTATCTTCTTAAGTGGTCATTACTTTAGTGATACAAAATCTTCATTAGGACATTTCTCTTGGAACTCTTACCACCCTCTTATACCCATCTAATATAAACAAACTCTTTCTCTTTGATCCCAAACATTACTCCTTCCTTTTTTCTTAGAATCTGTTAATGGTCCCTCCACCCCTGTTCTTCAAGACAATTAACTTCAAAAATCTTAGAGCCACCTTTGAGTCCTCATTCTCTCTTTACCCACCCCCTTCCCTGTACTTCAGTTGGTACTTTTGGATGTAGAGGGGAAAGCAAGAGCTTTGGCTAAATGCCTGGTATGCTGGACTCTTATTTCCAAGGACAAATGTCCAGGTACACGTAAAAGGTGCTCTGTGGTCACATCAATATGTGTAAGCCAAAGTCAGTGAAGAACAAGATTCCATGCTCGGGAACACCTGGTAAACTGGAATCTGAGTGATGACCTGTGTGTGGATAGCAAGACTAGAGAGAGAGGTAAGACGAAAATGTAGCAGAAAAGGTGGGGGGCGGGGGGAACTTGTGAAATAATGTGACTGGATACAAAAATGGTCTTGGCAAAGAGCAACTGTACAAAACAGGTTCAAATCTCAGTTTTACTGCTTACTGCTGTGTAAACTTGGACAAGTTGCTTAACTCCTCAGGGCTAAAGCTTCTTCTTATGAATGGAAATACCCACTTACTTCTTTCAGTTTTGTGATGACTAAAGCCCCTGGCACAGAGTAAGCATCGTAATTGTTACTTCTCAGTTCTTACTTCCCCAGTGTCCGTGTTTGCATTCGCCCCCTGCTTGGCAGGTTCCAGTGTCCTGCTCCTATGCGCCTAATGTCAACCCTTCTCCCCACCATTATAATCCATCTATCTTCTCACCCAATTTCAGCCTCTTAAGCTCTCCTGTGGTGCCCAATTGGTGCTTAACATTGATTTTGAATTGCCCATTTCCTTGGATACAGTCATTTCTCCCTTTAGATTGTAGGCTCCAAGGGGGAATACCTTATGTTGTTCAGTATTTGTGCTTTCTACAGCAGGTGGAATTATTAATATAAGACAGGGTCCTTATTTTATGCACTGTTATACTCTCAGCATTTAGAACAGTGCCCAAGACTTAGGTGATAAATGAATAAATGAATGAACTGTAATTTGGGAGTGACTGTCACGGCTACAGCATTTTTTGTGCAAATCAAATATGCTCCCTTGGATTCTGTTCTTAGTCTTCAAAGTAGAGTTTGTTTATTTTATTTCTAATTCTATCATTTCCATTTGGTTCTTATTTACAACTCTTTGCTGAGGTTTTCTATTTTTAATGTGTGCTGAGGGAATTCATAATTACTGTTGAAGCAATTTTATGGTGGCTGTTTAAAGTCTCTTTCAGATCGTTCCATTCGTCTTGCTATTAGTGTAAACTTACTGTCTTTTCTCATTCAAGTTGTGATTGTCCCAGTTCTTGGTATAAGTCAATTTCACTTATAACATTTCAAATATTGTGTTAGGGGATTATAGATGCTATTTAAATTTTATAACAGGCAGACACCCTGTTTAGGTTTGGCCTGTAGGTTCTGGTCTAGTTTTGTGGGCTGTCGTTCCAATGACATTTCATTTGGGTCTGCTATGAAATCTGGCTGGTCCCACTTGAGGTCCTGCTGGGTCCCTGCTGGTGCTGCTTGTGGAGATGGAAGGGACATGCATGGGTCTCTTACCGTCAGGTTGAGAGTGGGGGGTTATTGGGCCCACAGTGTGGAGATCATGTCCCCTGGCTTGTTCTTTAGCCAAGAGCTTTCTACTTGATCTATGGGTTCTGCAGAAGCAGGGAGATTCTTTCCTGGGCCATCTTTTGCTGCTGGGTGGAGAGCCAGAAACCATGAGTCTAGTTAGCTCTTTGTCACTGCTGGAGGGTGACAAGATCTTGGACCCACTTCACCTTCTGCCACTAGGTGGAGAGGAGGGCTGGGAGATTCCAGGGCTAGTTTACTTTCTGCCTTTTGAGTGAAGGGCCTGGAGACCCCTTGCCTGGGTTGTCTTCTGCTGCTGGGTAAGGGCCTGGGAGACACTGGCTCTCTGGAGCTGCCAGTTCAGGAACAGGGCCCAGCTGCTGTGCCTGCTGCAGGGAGGGAGAGGGGTGGCCTTTCAGATTCTGATGTTGCCTCTGTTATAGTCAGGTTGGCCTGCTGCTGCCCTAGGGCATGGGGCAGGGTCTGGTTGACCTACCTGGGTTCTCATTTTTGCTGCTGCAGGCACATGGGGTTCACCACTGGGTGCTCACATAGTCCCTGCTGGGCCTTGAGAGAAGACTAAGAAAATCTCTTTTTCCAGTGCTTTGGCTAGAGTGAACAACTTTTTCCTTCCTTCCTTCTTTCATTCCTTTCTTCCTTCTTCTCTTCTTTTTCTTCTTTATTTCTTTTTCTGCCTGTTAGTGATTCCAGCTTGCAGCCCTCTCTGACACCCAGTCTGGGATATATGGGAGTCAAAAAGAAAAGCTAGGGGCCTCCATCTTGAATTTGTTCTTAAAGTCCTGAGATCCACATTTCTTTCTCTCATATTTCACAGTCCTCTTATAAATGGTGAATTCTCTCCAGCATATTTAATTGTATTCAGAGGGAAAAGCAGGTGCCATGTTGCCAGAAAACCTGCACTCCACGCTTGAAATATGGAGAACTCAGTGTTTTAAATAACATTAGTGATGAGGGCATCATTTTAGAGTGTTCCCCAAGGTGTCCACTTAAACCTAGCTCCTGGAGGACAAGATAAACATGCGTCTCCTTCCTGATGTGGATTGAATGTCATACCTTAGTCTGGTATTTATTACAATTTGAAATATAGAATGTTGGAAGAATTGTAAGCCATGATTAGCATTCTCTCTTGGAAAACCATTTTTAATGAATTAAATGAATTAAGCAATAGGCCTAAAATCTGTCAGCTATCCTTGAAACTCCAAAAACAAAAATCCAATAAGTAATACTACTATACCTCAATGGTTTTCTAAGGACTGATGAAAAAATTTCTCCCTACTCAAAAAATAGCTATTTCTTCAAAGTAACTTATTTGGGGTTTTTTTGAGACAGAGTTTTACTCTGTCACTGGGAGTAGAGTGCTGTGGTGTCATAGCTCACAGCAATCCTCTTGCCTCAGCCTCCTGAGTAGCTGGGACTATAGGTATCCACCACAATGCTCGGCTAGATTTTTTTTTTTTTTAGTAGAGACGAGGTCTGGCTCTTGCTAAGGCTGGTCTCAGACTAATAACCTATTGTTTTTATCCTAAGCACAATATGAACCCAGCACCTGTTCAGGTTTTCTTCTGTATGTTAGGGATGAAAGATGCTCGAAGCCAAATGTGTGATTCCCGCACCTCCCCCAAGAAAACACATAGGATTTTATAACACATATTTGGTACATTTTTTTCTGCCTGAATTTTCCTTTATATCCTTCCCATTTTTGTCTTAGAACTTACAATTTTTATACCCATTTTTGGAATGTAAAGGGATAAAAATTAACAGAATATGAAAGTTTCCCTTTCATAGATATATAAGAAGAGTCTCCCAACACATTTATAGGGCAGAGGAAAAGCCCCTACCAGAACTTCCATGCACTGCTAGCAGCATTAAGGCCACGTGGGTACAGGAAGAGTGCTGAGCTTGGTGCAGGGAGAAAAGGGAGAGCAGGGCATGGCAGAGAAGAGCCTGGTGCCTCTTGAGTGACATGAGAGCAAGAGCTACGCTGTATTCATCCTTGCACTCCTACGCCTAACAGTCCCTGCACGTAGCATACAGTGGGTACTCAATAAAAGTTTGACGATTGAATTGAATACCCTTTTTAGAAGGGACCTGCCCGTGAAATGCAAAGGCAGTGCAGTGTGGGAGGAAGCCTGGCTACTCCTCAACTCCAGTCATGCTAATCCAGTCCTCCCATGGAGACTGAGCAGACTAGGAACTTGAAAACAGCTGCCAACTTGGCCTTCCAGGAAACGATTAAATAAAAGAGCAAGTTTTGAGGGTGCAGACTTCACTTCCCAAGGCACTAACCAAAAGGGTGGTCCATAACCCCCTCAGTCACCCCTAGAGCCATGAGGGTGGTTAACTGGAAGCAACCTACCATGTCAGAATTGGTTTTCTCATCAAATTCAGAGATAGTGTCCCTTCCTCCTGCCATTGAACACTACGGCCCAGAAGACCCCTTTCAGAAGACTTCCTGTCTGTGTTGCCTCAGAATGACCAAGGAAGGCTTGGAACATAGGCCCCAACACTTCACTAACTGACTTCAAACACTCAATATTGGCTCACTGGCATTGGCAGAATTCAGCCACTTCAGGGCAATCAGAGGTCATTGCGAATCAGCAGTCTGAGCACAGACAACTCCTGTTGGGCTGCTCCTGGCAGGTGTCCAATCCATCCAGACAGATCTGCAGACAACGCAAACAACATCTCCTGTTGCCTTAAAGGCCTCTCAGCATCCCCATTTTAAGCCACTCAGGTACGTAAGAGTCAGTCAGCAGTTCCAATTAGGGGATCAGAAAAGAAATGGGTAAGTCTTCTCCCTGATGGCTATGGTCTGAGGAGCCAGCGGTGAGGGAATTGCTAATAGATTTTGCCCAATCTCTGGACAAGGAGCCAGACAGGCACAAAGCCGCTGTTAAAGAGCGTGGCCATTTTATAGCTCCCCACCTCCTCATCCGGACGATTTGGTCACACATGGGCTCTGGAGCCAATTTGGTTTCCAAGTTTCCGTCCTTTATTTTATCACCAGCAAACAAAGCCCGTGGCAAGACAGTGAATTATCTTTAGCCCCTAATCAGAATTCTGCCATTCCCCCATCTTCCACTTTGCGAGGATTTCTGTGAGGCAATGCTCAGGGAAGATTGGAGCAGCCCAGCCAATTAGCGGTGACCTTCAGCCCTGGATGCGGAGGAGCCATGCTGTGGGCAAGGGGGAAATGGCTTATCAGAATGGAAAATGCATCTCGCAGCACAAATGATGTCTCTTTGGAGCAGTTGGTACTCACATAAACAGAAAACTTTCATCCTGGGAGGAAAGAGTAGAGCACAGAGGCCCCAAAATGGTGACTCGAGCCCTCTCCCTAATTTATTCACCAGGATCATGTATTATATATTAGGTAGTGGTTCTATATAACAAACCTTCTAAAATATTATTGCTTTAATAAACAGCATGTTCTATCCCTCCAGAGCCTAAGGGCTGGGCAAGTGGGTCTGCAGGTGGTCCTGGGCTGATCTTAGCTGTGCTGGCTGATGATGCTGCAGTCACCTACCGGACTGGCTGGGGCTCCCTGGACTAGAATGGTCTCACCTGGAGTGGCTCAGCAGCCTCTCCCTTGGCCTCCCTCTCCTCTCCCAGCAGGCTAGCCCAGGCTCATCCTCCTATCAGCAGCAGGGTTTGGGGAGGGTGTGGGAGTGGGGCCAAGAGTTAGACTGAAGCTGCCACCCAGCACCTTCCCATGTTCTGGCTAAGTCGGATTCCAGAGTAGAAAGGAAAGAGGAGAGACGCACTCTCCTGATGCTACAAAGTCCCATGGCAAGGGGCACGGATACAGAGATGGATGGTGTATTGGAGCCATCCACCTCAGCCATGGTGGGAGAAAGTGGGGTAAAGGAAGAACAGGTGAGTTGTCTGAAAGAATGCGAGTGCGCCTCATCCCGGCTGCCTGCCTTCCTCTTCTGCCGGTGCCCTCTCTTCAGCCCTCTCCTCAAGCACTGAAAAATCTGACTAATCCATGTGTGTCTAGGAAAAGCTGGGCCAGGTCTCACCAGGTGACCAGCAGCTTCTCTTAGTTGAGTGCTGTTGGCTTCCCCAAGGCACAGGGCATGCATCTCAGCCGGTGGCTTTGAGACCAAGTCGGGGAGCTCCTAAGGCAAGGAGGGATCTCCCAGGCTCCAGGCAGGCAGTGCTTTTGCCAAGGAGTGGGAGCATGAGGAAGAGAATCTTAGCACCCTCCTACAAGATCCAGCCCCTGTATACCTGTCCTGCGCGTCACTTGCCATTTCCTCTCCTCCACACCGACGTCTGGCATACCGAGATACCTTCATTCCTAAAATGTGCCATGAAAACTCAGCTCCACATCTTTAAACACATCCTTCTTCCATTGAGAACAGCTCTCCCTATTCAGACAACTCCCCTTCATCCTCCAAGTTCAGCACAAGGGTTACACCCATAGGCTTCTCTTACCATGTGTTTCTAAGCCTTATCTTTACCTGAGTGCACATCACTCCACTGCAATAGTTTACCTACTCTTGGTAGCTTTAGGGCAGTGGTTCTCAACCTTCCTAATGCCACAATGTATTTTCATTGTTAAAAGGGGGTCATGACACACAGGTTGAAAACCGCTACTTTAGGGCAAGAACCAAATCTTTAGTCTCCCTATTCCCAGCACTGAATTCAGAGCCTAGCACACAGAAGTTCTCAATCAACACGGCTTTATTATTTCCTGCAGGAACACTATAACTCTTAGTTATGGAGTTAAGTACAGGTTCACAAAATCCTCACTTTATTTTTTCTACATTTTGGGAGCAAAGCAGACTTGTCCCACTCCAGTTTTGTAGATGACTTGGGCAAACTTTAACTAATTTGCCTAACACCAACTGGTTCCTTAGGAGCAAAGCAAGAACTAAAACCATCTCAGTCTTCCAAGTCTCAGCCCAGTGTGTCTTTTCTCTCTAATTTTAGGTTTAAAAAATATTTATTTATCCTTTCATGCCTTTATTCCTAAATAGAGTTTATACAACAGATACTTATATGCCTACCTAATATGTCAGGCATGGTTCTTAAAGCTAAGAATATAGTGATACATAAGGCAAGTCAAGACTCAAATGATAAACAGCAATTATTTAATTCACTTATTGCAAATGAAATAGGGGGCATTCACATGTGCCAGGAACTGTTTTCCTAAATTTTTCATTTATAGATGAAGAAACTTAAATACAGAGAGGTAAAACAATTTGCGTAGGGTCACAAAACTGGTAAGTGGCAAAGCAGGAATAAGAAGCCAGTGTGATTTCTCAGTCTGTCTTCACACCTACTCCTCCAGGCTGCCTGGGATAACATGTTTTCAAATTTCAGTTTGACATTTGTCACAGGTGTGACACTGTGAAATACATATTTGGTCTTTGAACAACTCCTGCAATCCTTGAAATCTTCAAAGGGGTGGGTGGCTTTGTGTGTAGTGAGATGCCTGGTGGTTGGCAATGCAAGGAAGCTTCAGGGTAGGGCTGGTCACCAGAAAGTCCAAGCCTTTCAGCCCCACTTCCTAAACTCCAAGAGAAGAAAGGGCTAAAGGTTAAGTTGATCTCCAATGGCCAATCGTTTGATTATCATGCCTATGTAAAGAGGATCCATAATAACCCAAAAGAACAGGATACAGAGAGCTTCTGGATAGCTGAACGTGTGGAGGTTCCAGAAGGGTTGTATACACGGGGAGGGCCTAGAAGCTCTGAACTCCTTCCCATCACTTGCCCTATGCATCTCTCCATCTTCTGTGATGTTATTTGTAATAAACCAGCAAGCATAAGTGTTTTCTTAAGTTTTGTGAGCTTCTCTAGCAAATCAATTGAATTCAAGGGGGAGGTCATGGGATTCCTTATTTATAGCCAGTTGGTCAGAAGCACAGGTAAAAACAATCTGGGGTATTGGAAGTGAGGTGCAAACTTGTAGGACTGGGTCCTCAACCTATATGATCTTCATACAAATAATACAAAGAGTAAAACAAAACAAAACAATAACAGCTGGGTGTTGTAGCCCACATCTGTAGTCCAAGCTACTTGGGAGGCTGACTCAGGCGTATATCTGCAGCACAGGAACCTAAAGTTGCTGTAAGCTATGATGACATTGCACTCTACTCTGGGTGGCAGAGTAAGATCCCTTGTCAAATATGCTCCCCCCCCCCCCAAAGCAAACAAACAAAGCCACAAAAAAGTAAGGAAAAGAGCAGGCACAAGAGATTGGCATCAGGGTAGAAAAAAAGCAACACTAAAATCTAAGTTATATATAAAATACAGGCCTTACACTCCCCCTCACCTTTTGCTTCTAGCTTCCTCGTGGCCATCACAAAGAGGGAAACATGGATAGCTCCATAATTTATAGTATCAAAAGGTAAGAAAGATTATTTTTTTAGAAGGACATCTATTCTTAGCACTGAGAACTTAGGAAATTTTCTAGCTAACTAAAAAGTGAGTCAGAATCTGAAATGGGTCAAAAGGAAAATTAAGACATTTTATAATTAGACACAGGTATTCTGTAATTACACAGAGATGTACAAAGTTTGAACAGTTTGGGCGTGGTGCAAACATAGAAACTGAATATTAAAGCCTTCATGTATATTAATCTTCTTTATATACAGAAGGGTCAGTAGACACAATTTATAAAGAACACATTTTGAGGCTCAGATCATGTCTGCAGTGATAAAATGGTTGATCCAAGAAACAGTTGATTTGATGGTTAGCTTGATCCAAGGATGGAGTCTTCTCATGCTGCCTTTATGATGGTCAAGAAAAAAAAAATTGACTGCACAGTGCCCACCTACAGGCCAGGTAGGGCAGTGGGTACCTTACTTTTGGCATGTGAGATGAGTGCATATGGCTCTTTCATTGTATTCTCTTGACAATAGTTACTATAAACTATTTTTGCTCTGCTTACTAGAAAATGAAGGGAACAAGCAGATTGGTTAAGGAAGCGTGAGGAGAAAAGTTTCTTCACTACCCTGTGCTCTTGTAAGTACTAATATCAGCTCTCCTATATATTGAGCAATCACTCCATACAGACAGGTTCACTCCTTTCCTCACAGGATCTAAGTAAAGCACTTTATCTTCTGCAGGCAGCATTTGCTATACTCAGTGGCAAGAGGGAGGGGAACAGGAGCCTCCCAACCTTGGGTGGTACCCTTTAATCAAGTTCCAAAGATTTGATGATGTAAGAGAACATTTGGAAGCCATGCAAGTTGTCCAGGATATTTGGACACTGCATTATAAATTGTAACTCCAGAGCTTGACTGGTCCCTAGGGATTAAAATATGGCCAAGGCCCAGGATGGAGAATCTGGGATTATGCACAGAAGTAACCCTTGACAAATATTCTAAGGAAGAAAGAAAAAGAAAAGAACACAGAGCCACAATGAGCTCATACTTCAGCCTCTTTAGATCCTTTGCATTGCCTGAAGCTTTGGTTTCCCCTTTGCAACTTTGCTCTTGTCCTGCAGGAGGGGCACTGAGAGAACTCCCTTGGGCTTGTGGTTAGAATGTCATGGTGTCTTTCTGAAGGGCAATGGCAGGAGCAGGAGAGGCAAGAACAAGACTAAGAATGAGCAATTGGTGAGGAAGTGGGTATTATGGGGAACTCACCAAGAAAGTGGCAAAGGACAGGCAGGAGAGAAATGGCACCGTAGTTTGATGACACAGTGAGGCATAGAACCATTCTCTGCCAAGAATGTCTGGAGCCATTCTGGGTGCTGTTGAGAAATTAAGAATAAAACTCTGGCCTGGTGTAGTGGCTCAGACCTGTAATCCTAGCACTCTGAGAGGCTGAGGTGGGTGGATTACTTGAGCTCAGGAGTTCAAGACCAGCCTGAGTGAGAGTGAGACAATGTCTCTACTAAAAACAGAAAAAACTAACCAGGTGTGGCAGGCAAATGTAGTCCTAACTATTTGGGAGGCTATGGTAGGAGGATCACTTGAGCCCAGGAGTTTGAGGTTGCAGTGAGCTATGATTGCACCACTATATTCTACCTGGGGTGACAGAGGGAGACCCTATCTTCAAAAAAAGAAATAAAATAAATAAAAATAAAACTGAACCCTGACTTGGGGTAGAAACAGGCTTTGTTTGCTGAGGGTTCAGGTGCAAGGAGGAGAGGAAAGACAAGTTCTCAGGTTCTCAGCAGATTTGGGAAAGACCTCAACAAATGTTAGCGCCAGTCAAAAGAAAATATAAGAAGAGTAAGTTTCTAAACCTTCTAGCTATTCAAGCATATAATACATTTCCCACCAAATAATAGATTTAATCTCCCATAAAAATGTTATTTCTCATTCAATCACTTCTTTCCATGCTCCCATATTTATTAAGTGTCATCAGACCATGACTTGTGCCAGAGACTATTTCTAATAATATTCCTACATTCATAGGGCACATTCTTTTAAATTCAATTTCTCATTTGATCCTCATTAAAACCTTTAAGGGATGATAGGAAGGGCAGTTAGTTATGTTTATCACCATTTTATGAATGAGGAAACAAACTAAAGACAGCCTCAGGAAAGCGACTTCTTATGCCCAGAAATTTGAGTGCTCCCCACCCTGCCCTTCCCCTTCATAGCTCTGTCATAGTCATAACTATTTACTTCAAGTCTGTCTTTAGTGTCCAACTGTCCCTCCAAGAGGGCAGACTGGAGTCTATTCCCTGTCATCTCCAAGTGGGTCCCATTTACCACTGAGTCCTCACTGTTGAGACACATACTGGACAGGTGCTAGACGTGCTGATGGGAGTTTCTCTGGTCTTTCTTGCACAAAGCTATTTTTTTAAAGAAATTACAACTTAAAGCTTTATGAATTAAGATCTTGAATTTTTCGCATTTCCCCTCACTATGTCATAGTGATCTCACCCAAACTTAATTTGGCAGCAGTTTTTTTTAAAGTACCTCATTTTATCAAATATTTCCAAATTATTCCACTTTATTTTTATAGAAATGATTCACTGCCTCTTCACATCCATACATCTATAGCTCATCAGTCTTTTTTTTTTACTAAATCATAGCTGTGTACATTAATGCAATCATGGGGTACAATGTACTGTTTTTATTTACAATTTGAAATATTTTAATCAAATTGACTAACATAGCCTTCACAGCATTTTCTTAAGAACTTCCCAGACATGTAAATATACTAAGTGTAGCTCATCAGTCTTAAATTCATTAAATTCAATTGTTATAATTTAATATAAATTAAACCAGTACAACTGCTAAAAACAAGTCAAGGAATAACTACAACTGACTCTTGGCAAGTACGCTGTGTGATTGGTAGGAACAGAGGCACCTGGGCATATTAGAGCAGTATCTTTTAAACGATGTCACTGCAAATCCATAGGAAGGCATTTCTTATTGTAGCCCAATATATGCATGCAAACACTCATACACACAAACACACACATTCCCCTCAAACCAAAGTTCTAGAAACCATAGTTCACCCTTATGATATGTGATGCATGTTGATATTTTTCCTGTTATTTCACTTTCTTCTTTAATGTTTTACATTTTTTATAGAGATAGGGTCTCGCTACATTGGACAGGCTGGTCTCTAACTCCTGATCTCAAGGGATTCTCATACCTAGGTCTCCCAAAGTGCTGGGATTGCAGGCCTAAGCCACTGTGCCTGGTCTTCGATGTTTTTTTCTTTTTTTATTCTAGGTACAATCTTCTAAATTTTCATGACATTCATAGGTCTCATAATGTGCTTTGGAAGACATTACTTGAAAGTAACTTTTTATGAGGTGTTCAATTTGAGGTTTAGTCCTCAGCTACCATGTTTTACAGAGGAGCTGGGGAGGGTCAGCTGATTTGCAAGCTGATTTAGTGGAGGCAGGGTAAGAAAGTTTCTAGCATATATGAAAACATCATGTAAAAATATTAAGAGCTTTGCAGATGTGAGGGATGAGGCAGGCTTGGGTTTCTGATTGAGTAAGGCTCCCTGGTGATGGTTCGTAACCTCCATGGCAGGTCCCCTGGTGGCCTCAAATAACTAGGTATAAGATGGATTTCCTCCCCCATCAGGGTGGAGAAAGCCAACCCAAACAGAAGCGATGTATTCTTCACCAGCCGGTGGGGACACTGCAGTTGGGAGCACTAGGACTGCTGGAGGGTTAGCTTCTGATTTGCCACCATAGTTTGCACAGAGTGGTTCAGTCAGGAGGACACAGACTGCTACACCTTACATGCTGAGAGCACGGTCCACTCAGGCCTAGGAGACTCTTCGCCTTTAAACTCATCAAGGCTTGTGGAAATGATTATTTGACTGTTTTTATAGGAAAGCATGAAAGACTCCTCTGGTAGCTAAGATGAAACCTGAATTCAAGTGGAAAAATTAGAAAGGAGAAAAGATGATTCCGGGCCAGCACTGCACACCCAAACCAGACATGAGGCCAGCCTTTAGGGAATGAGGTCACTGATGGAGCTCCTTGGCATGAGAGGCAGCCCAACAACAAGGACTAAGAATTCCCCAAGAGGGGACTTTCTTCACCAAGCAGGGTCAGAAGTGGAAGGAGAAACTGAGCCTAGAAACTCACACACACAGCTTCTGTGAAAAAGTCTGCTGAGACCCTGAGAGACTGACACTATATCAGTCTGTAGAGGGGGGATAGTGCCCCACCGATTTGAAATCTCAGGAGGTTTTTATCAAGATTTTTAGGGCGTGGGTTTACAGATTGAAGAAGTATTAGTCACATGACTCAAACACATGGGTGGTCTCTTGATTATTAAAAAGGTCATCAGCGTGGAGGCACTAAATCATACAACAGTTCTCAAGGGTGAAACTACGTAGGCAACAAGACGGAGAGTGGCAAGTATTGGGCCAGCTACCAATGCTAATAATAGTAAGCTTTGTAGGGTAACCACATTACAGGGGCCACCAAATTTTTAGCCAGAAGAATCTGCATCCCTTTCCCTGACTTAACCAATTCCATTTTTTAGATTTATTTCCCCTGCAAGTCCCCACCTCCAGGTATATCAATGTCTATAGAATTCGGGATTTTTTTTTTTTTTTTTGGCTTTTGAAAACAGCCAAAATGTTTTGCTGTTTGTTTATGCTATTGAGAATCCAAGGCTGCTCTGTGCTTTGGGTATAGCTGGAGATAGCAGCTTAAGTGATATTTCTAGGACATTGTCTTTCTCCATGTTTTGACTTTGCTTTTCTCTATGTTGGTTTCATTCTCAAGAAGGATCATTAATGGGATGGCAAAAATAGCCACCAGCAGGCCCGGGCTTACATTGTATCAGTTTAGTTTAGTCATCCTCCAGGAGAGCATTAGTATTTCCAGTAGCATTACCAGAAGTCATTGGTTTCACTTAGAACACATACACACCAACTATCATTGTGGCCAAGTGTCTTAGTCTGCCCAGTCTGCTACAACAAAATACGTTAGACTGGGTAATTTATAAGCAACATAAATTTATTGCTCACAGTTCTGAAGGCTGGGAAGTCCAAGATCAGCAGATTCAGTGCAGGCAGATGAGTCACACTAGGACATTATGAGCTGAGAAAAAGGTAGGGATTTGTTCCTGAGAGAAAGGGAAAGGTCCTGCACAGATAAAATGGATATACATGGCAGACAGGCTAAAATGGTAGACACTTACCATAGTTGGATGCCATTTGTATCCCCATTTTCTGGTGGAGGAAGTTGAAACTTAACAAGATTAAATAGCAAGCCCCAGATCATACAATGGTAGGCCCCAAATTCAAACACAATTCTGATTATAAAAGACATTTGATATTTACTATGATCAGTTGCCAGCTAGACATTCCTGTTAATAATCTAATAATCTGGAACGAATGATGAAAACGTTGCTTGCACTTTTGAATACTTAAAGCAAAATCATATCATAACAAAGGTATTTGTACCAGAATGTTCATTGCAGCCCTATTCACATTGCAGCCCTATTCACAATTCCATTCACATGGAAAATGCCCAAGTGCCCACTGATCCATGAAGGGATTAATAAATTGTGGTATATGTGCACCATGGAATATTATGCAGCCTTAAAGAAAGAAGGAGACTTTACCTCTTTCATGTTTACATGGATGGAGCTGGAACATATTCTTCTTAGTAAAGTATCTCAAGAATGGTTTTGTTTTATTTTAGATGAATATGATTTCATTGGTCTCAAGTAGTTTATAAGTGGTCAAACCAGTTATGTTAATTCTATGTCAGGAAGCAGATTATATACATATGTGCAAATTCTGAATTTTGTGTTCAAACTCTCCAAAGAAAGGCTAACAAAAGCTTTCTACATCTTAACTTCTAAAATAGGTAGCATAATTATACTGTCTCTATTCAATGTAGGTTAATTTTCTTTTAATTTGTGGCCTCATGCTCTCTATTTTTAGGACAAGCCCAACAGCCTTATGTTGGTATAATTTTACTATTATCTGTGTAGAAGAACTTGTGCTATTAAAATGTTTAAATACAGTTGATGATTATCTGTCTAAAGCCAACATATATGACATATGACGCTATCCAACAACCACTAATACCATTTCATGTAATCTGAGTTTGAGTGAGATATAAGCCAGTTTATTCCATAATTTTAGGACCTCCCACTCACCAAGTGTTGACATAGTCGATTGTAATTTGGAAGCTGTCTTATGTACTACATTGCCTCTTATTTCTTTTCCAAATGACTTTGGTTGGGATGCAGACATTAGGACAGAAAAGTGCTGGGGCTGGAACCATAGCTAGTTATAGACAGTAACCTGGATGTGCACGGGGAGTGCAGGACAACAATGAACTCATTAGGCATCTCAGTTTAAATGCAGAAGTGTTGTCTGAGTATCAGCAGCTTTTTTGGCTTTAATGCAGATCTAAGTATGAATGTTATGATATGGATTTGCTACTGCTGAAAATTTATTATCACGCCTGTGCATGTGTGTAATATGTGTATAAATATTGTTGATAGAACATAGTGCTCTTGCTTATCACAACAATGAATTTATTAAAATAAATTAGAATATTGTGTATTTGTCAGTTAGAAGTATATTTAGAAGCGTTATTATTATTTGTACATAAAGTGGTTTGCTTTCACCTCGTCTGGGAAAATAAGGTGCTCCCTCTTGAAGTGAATCAGATCAATGAAAATGATGCAGGAGGTTGTTAGAACATGATTTACTTAGTTGATTAAAACCATCTTTTAATTGATTCCAGACACTCTCTTCCAGTTGAGTCTGTATCTATTAAGCATTGAAGTTATAGCCTTGCTTAGACAACAGTGCTGCCAACTGTTTTCACTGCTACACATTCACATTTAGAAGGATTTTCAGTATATGGTGACTACGTCAGCGCCAATCACAGTAATATATGTGTCTTCATGTCCAAGATGCCAGGATTTCATGGTCAGTGTATTCACATCCCTAGTGGACAAGATAAGAAAGCTAGATGAATCTGGGAAAACAATGTTCTTGCAGTGTACTAAGCCCATGGGGATCATCCGTTGTTAATATGTAGTTGAAGAAATTTTGTAAAGTCGTAGAGATTTCCTTCCCTAGCATAACAGAGAAGTGATGGTGGGTAATAAGGTGAACTGATTACTTCTATCAGTATAGCTTCCCTAGGCAGTTTGTGAAACATTATCTCTTTGAATCTCACAGTATTTCTGTCTGATAATCAGGCAAGGAGTTCTGTTTGATTTTTATGCATTATTAAACTTAAACTTAGATAATTTGGCAGATAATAAGTATGCTAAGGTGTTTTACTCCTAACTAGAGTTCCTTACATGCATTATTTTTCCTTAAGGTCTCCGGATCTATTTCACTGTTTTCGTGCTGTGTTTTTAGTCTCATCCATATTTGCTTAAGTAATGTTGGAGCATCAGTGAAGGATGGAACATAGCAAATCCTCACACCTCCTCTCAAAGTAGCTCCAAAAGGACCCGTTGATACACCACCTGTTAGTCTCATTCAGTGCTGCAGTCAGCCTCTCCTCATCTAGACAAAGAAGAGTATGGGCTCACAAGTATTTGAAAGGCACTCTGTTTATTCTGTACCAGGAAAGGTTTGCGAATGTAAGAGCACATGTCACCAAAGAAAATCAGAACCCATTGTGTTAATTCTTCCATTGAAATATGTAATGTAGTTGTGACTGAGAAAATTAGGTCTGTAAAGGTTTTGTCTTTTTCAAGTTAGATTAAATAAAAAGATATTCAGAAGTCATTTTGAGCAATTTTTCTAACTGTCTAAATATTTGCTATTTGGGTGTCAAGATGATAATAGTAAGGAAAATTATTTTTCCTGTTCACCCTCCAAATGTTTCCTAGGATGTTATGGCCTTCCAGTTATATTCATCAAGTCTCACGCCTTTCCATGTAGAGTTGATCATATTAGTGTAGAAAAATGGGATAATAGATTACCTCTGGAACAAAGAATTTCTATTCCTAAAGTGTTGTGTAAAATGTGTTGAAGGACAGCTAATTCAGACACATGTTAAAGACAAAAAAACTTTTGACTTGATGATTTTCATTAACATTGTTTACTTCAATACTAAGGTGTACTGACGTTTGTCATTGGTTGTAATATAGTTGAATTGCTAAGTTTTCAGGGCAAAATCTTGTAAAAGAAATTCTTGTTTCTATTCCTAAAATTAACTCTTACCTCATATCTTAGGTGTCTTTCTCTCTCTCTCTCTCTCTCCCTCTCTCTTTCTCTCTCTCTCCATAGTGTCCCTTACTCTTAGGGACTTTCCGAGCTTCCTGTGTAAGGTAGATTCAGGACAAGGTGAGAGCTGCCATATTGACCATCATGGCTCCCAACCATCTAGGAGAGGGAGCACAGGTGAAGTGGGCTGAAGCCCACCGGTAGACACAGACTGGATACTTTGATTTCTACATATCTGTTATGTTTGTTTCTACATATCTGACCCAAGACCTAGGAAAATGTTTGCCATTTGCAAAACTTTAAAGTTCTAATGTTTTCTTATGTTTCCTAGTGTGGCTGAAGTTGGCTTTATTAATAGCTTTTTATTTTATGCTCCTTTACTACATACAACTAGGGATTTTATTAGTTATATTATTATTGTTTTCTTTTTCTTTTTCTTTTCTTTTTTTTGAGACAGAGTCTCAAGCTGTCACCCTGGGTAGAGTGCCGTGGTGTCACAGCTCACAGCAACCTCCTACTCTTGAGCTTAAGTGATTCTCTTGCCTCAGCCTCCCAAGTAGCTGGGACCACAGGCGCCCACCACAATGCCTGGCCATTTTTTGGTTATAGTTGTCATTGTTGTTTGGCAGGCCCAGGTTGGATTTGAATCCACCAGCTCTGGTGTATATGGCTGGTGCCCCTAGCTGCTTGAGTTAAAGGCACCGAGTCCATTAGTTATATTACTGTTAAATTTGTGTTATTACCAAGTTTATCAAGTTAACTTTCTCTCTTTATCATAGCAAGAGCTTTGGATTTAGCATTGGGGATAGTGATTTGAAATGTTAGCACATGGTCTAATGTAAATGATAAGCAGCTAAAAAATGAAAAACAACTTAAAACCATTAAGAAATCAATGGTCAGTTCTAAAATAGAACGTAGAATTTTGAACTCCTAGTCATTTGTCTCAATATTGTTTTATCAAAGTGTATCTTTGTTGAGATGAAAACAAATGAATATTTCACATTGTGTATGGGGAACTGTCTTGCACTAAGATGACATGTTGTTCAGTTAAAGTCTAAATTATTTTCATGAACAATAGCAAACTAGGTTATATTAATATTACTTCAGTGAAGTCAGTGAGTATATAATAGTTTTAGAAGTCCAATTTAAGCTGTATATTTTCTACTTAAAAGCCGATACTTTCCTTTGACAATAAGCTAAACATTCATGAAATATTTACTGCGTTCTGCTAGAAGGAGAGAATAAATGGAGACCAATCTCATAGCTACTAAGAGATGTGAGGAAAATTGGGTGCACATCTTCATTTTTTGGGGAGGGGGGTTCTGCTAATGGAAAGCATCTAGTTTGTTGTACTGCGTGAATGACGAAGTTTGACTCATTTAGGAATGCTGATCTGTCTTAATTATAGTGCCATGGTAGCATGCCTATAATTAAGAGAGAGTTAGTCTTTCAATTATAAGCCTCTATTTTTAGAGTTTCACATATTAATAATTTATTCTATAGATAAAATAGGACAGACCTTGAAATATATGATTTTGTATAGAAAATGATTTTACAAGACCTCTTAGAGCTATAACACAGGGGATTATTTTTGTGTATAAACCTATTATGGGTCTGTCTAGCTACAGGTATTAACTTGCAGCTAAGAAGTTCCTCTTCATACCTACTCTGAACCCCCACCATGGAAGGCGCTTTCTGTGGTTCTCTCCTCTGGGAGAGTGAGGGACACAGTGTGTGTGGTTTGTAAATAAGGGGTCTACTTTACCAATGTTAATGCTGGAAGGAAAAGTTTCTAAACAATTACCAAAATAAAGGTGTTCACCTTATTTTATGAAGAAGTTTATCCCATTTGCAGAGATTAATTTAGTCTTATAATCCATAAAACTATGCTGTTTTTACCTAGCATTATAAACATTTAAGAGTGTAGACCTAGAATAAATGAGAGATAACTAGTACTCATGCAGCTGTTACCTACCAGAGTGAAAGAACTAGTTTGAAATCTCCCAAAAACCTACATGTAATTTCTTATATAAAAATCACCATTGCTAGAAAGGATGATAGTTGAGATTATCCATTTGATAGCAGCAACATTTTATCAACTCTCTGTGTGGAATAAAATATACCTAAGTATCTTTATGTATAAAAACATTATTGGAATACAAGTACAAATGGTCTAGCCATTATGACAGTTCTTTTATAAAACCACATTACAATTTCATTGAAGTTACAATTTATTCCAATTATTGTTTGTATTTATCAGTAACATAGCATAGTTTCTTTACTGATGCACGCATGCTGTATAGAAGAGATTTTACTAATTTGTGTTGTTGTTCATATTTACTTTATAATTTCTGGTGCTGTTAAGGATTTCTCTGCCACAGTCACCTATACTCCCTCTTTCTAGGCAGCAGAAATATGTACATCTATAATATTAATATATATGTATATACCTATATGTAAAATGTCTTTCAAATATTTTGAAAATGAAATGAGCAATATGTATTTCCATATATATGTAGAAAGTTACTCATCAAAATATCCCCTTTATAGATTTATCACTCATGCTTAAGTATTTAAATAGTTTCAAAAATAGTAGGTATTAAATAGGTGCTGAATAGGAATAAATAAGCAAAAAATAGCACTGTTTTGCATGTGTCACTTATGCGTGGTTAGTCATATCTCTTGCAAATTCCTCTTCCTCAGTTTTTTGGGGGCTTGATTATAGCAGAGTCATCTGTATAACTGAGAACTCTTGCATGCCTCCAGCCTTCTGTCACTGATCCAGGACAAGTTAAAATCATTTCCTCCCTGGTTTGCAGTTTTTCTTTCTCTGACATTTTAATTTTTCTCACAATTCCACAGAACCACTGAGAAAGCACTGAATTCCGAAAGCATCCTAAATGCATTGAAGGAGACATTTAGCCTAAGCGGCCTGGGGGGCTCTTGGGTTCTCTCATTGTAGCTATGCTAGTAGAGTTAGCAAAGCAGGAAAGGTCAACGCTTCCAAGACTTGGCCATTGTTTTCTTTAGAAATTATTCCTCAAGTTAAATATACCCATGTAGTTCACTTGGTAGTTCTTAAATTTCACTGGAATAGAAAAATAAAAAAAATGTGGAAGGCCACATATGGAATCATGTGCCTTTAGCGACCAAAGTTCTAAACAACGTGTATGTCTGCTTGTCGAATTACGATTATTGTACCAAGTGGTAGGTTTTGGGGGGGACAAATGTGTTATTTTGGGTATTCTCTTCCTACAGTTATATTCTGATAATGTTAGTATGGTCTCTAACCGCCCCATTGTGTCATTTGAAGATCACTCTTGTGATACATTGACTAAGTAATGTGACCCTAATCATTTTACAGAATGCTTTTATAATATTGCCCACATCAAACAGAAAGCACTTTTCGCACCACCAGCAGGCCATGAGGACAATCAATCTAGCAGGAAAGGTTAAATGAATACAGGAATAATTTGAGCTTAGTCTCTCATTTCAAAAGCATTTTAAAATTCCTATTTAGATGCTTCCTAGAGAAGATAAAGTCCAGAGTCAACTGCACAGGTACTTTAGATGACTTAGTGTTTGAGGCCCTTTATGATTGTGTTTGAGTAAAAGAATCTTCTCCGCCTACCTCTAGGATTTTCTCACCAGTTGCCATGGTGATGCATAGAGTCCTTGAGCTCTGTATAACAGGGAATAGAATTGTGCAATATTTTATTAAAATCAAATCTCAACTAAATACAAATATCATTAGCATTTTGAAATTGTTTAGTTAGACCTTTGACACATTATTTGAAGGAAAATTCAATAGTAAAGTAACTTAACATTCACCTTTCTAGCTTTGACTCTTACTAAGTGATTATCCAAAGCAAAGTCACAGGTAAAGGGTGGTTGATTGTTTTTGTGAGGAAATAAAATTTTAGAAATAAAAGGGAAAATGTACAAATCTAGCAATGCCAAATATGTTCCAATGTTCCAAAATATGATATTGCCCTTAGTGAAATAACTTACCTTGGTGGAGGTGTTACATAGCCTTTACATAGCCTTTAAAATTTGTAAAATCTCTCTGATCTTATAGTCAATGTTGCTTCCTTAAAGATATCAGATAGACCTTTAAAGATGGTTAGATTTAAGTTTTCTTTTTTTACATTAAGACAGTGTAAACAAAATTAGAGGCAGACATCGATATCCATGCTTTTCAAAATTAAATATACCAATGATTAAAATGGTTGTAGACATTTTAATGTGGCCAGCATATTGTAAATATCAGTATGAAATTTATGAAATTACTTTTCTTAACTTTTCTTAAATGTATAAAGTCATTGATATAATTTTGCTCCCAAAACTTTTCTTACTAGTCCTTTATTGTTGAAATAGTAAAAAAAATATGGACATAATCTAAGTTCTTTTTTTTGGCTGGGGCTGGGTACCGCCACCTCGGGCACATGAGGCCTGCGCCCTACTCCTTTGAGCCACAGGTGCTGCCCTAATCTAAATCCTCTTATATGGCAAACAATGACTATTGGTGAATCAACTTTGATCTTATTATCAGTGAGATTTAGATCAGCGTGTTTAAACCTTTATTTCAGGATGCAGACATACATGCATGAATTAGTAATGTGAAAATTAAGGGGAAGAAATGTAGAAGGAATAATGAACTTTGACTTGCCAAAGGGATTGGTACTGATAAGCCAAGGAACTCATCATGTTTACTATATATTAGCTGTGTTTTCCTGGGTACAGACTTTTGCAAACATTTTTCTTTTTATGTTATTTCCCCTGAGTTCCAAGGGTTTTTGTTTATTTGTTTATTTTATTTACTTTTTATTTGCTTATTTTAAAATCAAATTCAGTCATGCTACTTTTGTAAGATCAAATTTTCTTAAGATTGTTAGAAGAAATGTATTCCCTGTATTGAGTCCCTTTCTTTTTTGTACCCCTAAAATATTGGAACAGTTCTCTTAAGCCTAGCAGTGGGACATAGCAAGATAACTTGCAAGAACAATGGTAGCTGGTTGTAGAGCATAATGCAAATGGTCTAGTAGCATTTCTATTTTCTAAAAATGACTGTGTTGCCCTAAAATTTCTTTATTTATAATGAAAAAGCAGCTCAGTCTTTTAAATTAGAATAGTTTTCTGACTTTTCTCATAATTATGTATACCTGTCAACTGTATAAACACACATATATTAAAAATGACGTGTTTCTCTATGTGCGTTGTTGAGTTTGGATCAAGATAGACAAAGTATTTTGAAGCCAACTTTCACATTGCAGATAAGTCTTTCTGCTACATGATCATTTCTGATGGCCTTGTCTTCTTTAAACATAGGGGCTATAAATGGGTTACAAATTAGTTTCCTAATTCCGTTAGCATATATATTAGAAATGTTATGACTTAGTGAGTAAACCATTCAAATTACAGTGTTCTTGTATATACCTAATCAGTCAGTTAAGATTTACCACTTTTCCTAACATTCAATTCCATTTTTTTAGTTTTTATTGTTGTAGTTTTCAAAAAGATGTTATAAGATTAAAACTTGCATCCTACGTGTTTCCATACCCTTGGTCTTAATTCTGACTTAGGCAATTTTTTTTTCATTTTTCTTATTTAAATACATAAACAAAATAGAAGATAACTATCATGTCTTTCTCAAATTTTCTCATCACAAGGATAAGAGTTCTGAATTCCTTCTGCTATTCAAACATTTCTGTTTTCAAACCCTTGTTGTGGTTTTCATGTCATTCCAATGTAGGTTTAATGGTGTTTTTCTTACAACTTTGAATGTAGATCTAGGCTATGATTTGCTCTACTTTAGATTATCACGGCCTGAATCTGAAAATTCAGGTTTCAGACTGATTTCAACCAAAAAGACTGTGTTCTTCAGTTTTTACATGACAACGAACAAACAAAGGAATCCTTCAACTAGAGCATGGATTCTGCAGTTACTACCATCTCACCATTCTCTACTGCTCCATCCCTGTGTATTTCACTCCCTGTATATCCTGCTTGGCCTTCAAAGTATTTGAGATTATCTACACTCTGTAATTCTCTGAAAACATTCAAGTATCCTAGCTTTTGTAGTAACTGCCTTGAATTAATAGCTTGCCCAAAATTTGTACTTTACTGAACATTTGATTGATTCTAAGATGAATTATGGCACACCTCATGTCTTCCATTTTGTGAATATGAATTGATTGACCACACATGCCAGATTTTGCATTCATCTCTATTAAATTTTACGTTGGGTTTGGCTTATGGACACGAGCCCATAAAATTGAAATATGAGCTCTGTCATCTCTGGCAACAATATCTGCAAATTTAAAACATTGGTCATTTATGTCATTGTGTAAATTGTCGACCAAAATACTGGACACAGTAGGACCTTGTATAGAATCCGTGGCATAACATCAGCTTCCTTTCTAAACAGTGCTTGTGTATTAAATAATGACCAATCCTCTTTGAACATGACTGGTATTTTCATCATAAGCCACCTAATTCTGATAACCTTTCCTCTCCATCTAATCCACAAAATTATGAGATATTGATCATACTCAAGGTAGTCTTTGTTCACAATAGACCTTGAATGGACCAACTGAGTAATACTATTAAAAAATAAAAGATGTGATCATGGAGAATCACTTGCTCTTTCTCTTGCATGGTTGATTCACATTGTATGCACTTGCTGTATGCATAATTAATATAGATATACAATTAAGATTTCAATAATGATATAATTTACCATTTACAAGGCAATGAAAACATGCAAATAACATTTGTATTTTAAACTTTAAACCCACTCTTTTCCAAGCAGAAAATTACCAAAAGATATGATTCTATTAATAATATGTACATTACCATGGCTATTTTATTACATTTGAGAGTAATTTCAAAATGTTAAAGGAAGCTCTGAGACTTAGCTCTACTTTTAGTTGATTAAAATGCTGCTAAAAATCTAATTTATTTAAGTCTCAAAACTTGTCAATAATTTATATGCAAATATTTACTGGATTCTCTAAATTTCATAATACTGCTAAGCGACTTTTTTCTTTTTAATAGCACATATTTATCTAAACATTATGCTTGAGTATTTTTATGAGTTATTATATATATACATATCTTGAAGATTTAGCTACCTAGGTCTTATTCCTGATCTTGTATAGGTTAATAAACTATGCTGATTTAGGCATGCTAATCTTTCCAAGTATTGCTCCTAAATTTAAGAATTTAGAATGTAATAGGTGTTTTTTAAGTTATGTTCTAATATTAATCATTTGAAAACATTAAGCTTTTAAAAATGCCTATAGTCTTTAGTAAATACTCTTTTAATTTTTAAGAAGCTGGGAAATTGCATCATTTTGGTGTTGGAATATAGTTTAATGTGAGTCTTGTTAACATTACTTGAAAATTGATTTTTTTTTGGAGACAGTCTCATTATGTCACCCTCAGTAGGATGCTGTGGCATCACAGGTCACAGCAACCTCAAACTCTAGGGCTTAAGAGATTTTCTTGCCTCAGCCACCCACGTAGCTGGAACTACAGTTACCCGCCACAATGCCTGGCTATTTTTTCTAATTGTTGTCATTGCCATTTAGCAGGCCTAGGCTGACTTTGAACCCACGATCCCTGGTGCATGTGGCTAGTGCCCTAACCACTGAGTGATGGAGGCCAAGCCTGATTTTGTTTTAAATGACAGATTAATCATATAAAAAAATTCTCATGAAAACAAACAAATTAAGCCACACTTTTGTAAAATATTTTATTAATTATAATATTGGAAATACCTAATTTAATGCATTTAGTAAAAAGAAACATTGTGATACTCTACATAAAATGTTTGTGATTAACTCATACATCTTATTTTAATGATTCTAAAAATATTTTCCACTCATATGATTCATGACTTCAAGAAATTGATAGTTTGAATATAAATCTTTTCTTTTAAATCCAAAACATTACCGTTTTATAAATGACATTTTGATAGAACCTATGTAATGAGCAAAAAAGAAAATCTAAGGAAATATTATTTGTATTCAATTTGTTCAAGTGTTTAGCATTAATTTTTTACTTTTGTATATGACGTAAATGGTGTAGTTTTGGAGTATGTAAAAGAAAATCAATATAACAACAAAAACTTTGGGTGTTTAGCCAAAATTATGAGTAAAAAGTAGCAACTTGATGGAATTAAGCTCTGTGAAATGTTTTATTGGTATAATACAACAATTTATTTATTTATGAGATTTTTAAAAATGAAAATATTTTAATTCTATGTTTCTGAAATTTCATATTCCTGTTTTCATATTTAAAATTTGAAATACCTATATACCAATAACACATGGATATGGTCTAGTTGTCAAAAAAAAAGCAACTTTTTTTTTTTTTGAGATAGTCTCCCTCTGTCATCATAGTTCACAGCAATCTCCAACTCTTCAGCTTGAGCAATCTTCTTGCCTGAGCTTCCTGATTAGCTGGGACTACAGCTGTGCACCACTATGCCCCACTGGTTTTTCTATTTTTTTTTTTCAATTTGATTGTTTTATTTTATTTTTATTTTTTCTTTCTTTCTTTTTTTTTTATTGTTAAATCATAGTTGTGTACATTGGTGCAATCGCCTGTACCCATTCTAAGATGTACTGTAGATGTGGCCCCACCCATTACCCTCCCTCCACCAAAACCTCCCCCTTCCCTTCCCCTTCCTTGGCCCTTTCCCCATAGTCTTGTGCTATAGTTGGGTTATAGCCTTCATGTGAAAGCTATAATTTAGCTTCATAATAGGGCTGAGTACATTGGATACTTTTTCTTCCATTCCTGAGATAGTTTGCTAAGAAGAATATGTTCCAGCTCCATCCATGTAAACATGAAAGAGGTAAAGTCTCCATCTTTCTTTAAGGCTGCATAGTATTCCATGGCATACATGTACTACTATTTGCTAGTCCATTCGTGGGTCGATGGGCACTTGGGCTTCTTCCATGACTTAGCAATTATGAATTGGGCTGCAATACACATTCTGGTACAGATGTTTTTGTTATATTGTGATTTTTGGTCTTCTGGGTATAAACCTAGTAAAGGAATTATAGGATCAAATGGCAGGTCTATTTTTAGGTCTCTAAGTATTCTCCAAACATCCTTCCAGAAGGAGTGTATTAGTGGGCATTCCCATCAGCAGTGTAGAAGTGTGCCCTTTCCTCCACATCCACACCAACATTTCTGGTTTTGGGATTTTGTTATGTGAGCTACACTTACAGGGGTTAGGTGATATCTCAGAGTAGTTCTGATTTTCATTTCTCTGATGATTAAGTATGATGAGCTTTTTTTCATGTGTTTGTAGATTTTGCGTCTGTCTTCTTTAGAGAAGTTTCTCTTTAAGTCCCTTGCCCACCCTGAAATGGGGTCACGTGTTCTTTTCTTGCTAATAAATTT
>CAUYPK010084369.1:0-20929 GCA_963574355.1 Loris lydekkerianus
CCGTCATTGGTGCTATGGAGGGCAGTGAAGAATAATAGTTAGATTCTTGGTTAATGAGCCAGTGATATTGGACCTCGACCTGATTTAACTGCCTCTAACCTTTTTTTTGGGATACAGGGCCCAAAGGTGAAGGGTAAATAATGGTAGCAGGGGAAGAAGGTAGGGTGAAAAACAATGTAGGCCCGTACAATATTTTACATCTCACTCTGTTTTTCCTGTTTAGCAAAGCCATTTTGATGATTTGTTGGTTCATCTTTATGTTAAATATTTTAACACGAATGGACTTCTTGACATCAGGGAGTCAGGCAGACATAATGGAGTTCTGCTAACAAGCCTCATAAAAATATAGGAAGCAGATAGTAAATCAGACTTGTGTACTTCATGCAGAATAAGTTGAAATTTGGAATAATTAAGTATCTCACACACTACAGCATGTGTGAAACATCAAGAGCATGACATGAACAGAAAATAAAATGTCAACCCATATCTAAAGCTGACTTTCTACTCTTAAATCAACCCCCCAGTTCTCTACACTGATAACGTTGGCCACCTTAACTTAGCATTATGATACAGAGTCCTTGGGGTCACTGCTGGAATGGTGACGGTTTCCTGGAGTTCTTCGGGAAGTGTTCTCTATGAACAGAAGCAATGTGGAGTGTTTTAGCCACGGCTGGTCAGGACATTTCATTAGTGGCATTACCATCAATCCTGGGTTACAAGATTAAATGCAGGTCCCATGAATTATTAACAGCTCTCAGAGCTGAAAATGTGGCTGACACTTTGCTTTAGGGGCAGAAGTTTGAGAAAGCAAAAGAATGACTGTGAATAGTCACTTTTTATTAAACACATGATTTCTTTTCCCAAAGCAATATCCACAAGGTTGAGCTCTTGATAATAAAACCTGATATTTATATTTTCCACGAGGTCATGTCTATCTAACATCCTCAGTATTATAGAATATCAGAGTTCAAATTAAATGATGAAAATAAACAAAAATTCCAGTCCTAAGATTATTTCGATTTACATTATATTTTTCATTTGATAGTCTAAAACCAACTGAATCTCTTCAAAACCTGATATCTTTAGAGAAAGATAACATTGTTATATGTTCCTTATCCTGACACAGGATCTTCTATCATTAGATGTTCCTTATCCTGACACAGGGTCTTCTACTTTTGTCCGAAATTCAAATTTAAAATACTGAACTTAAAAAATCCTGAGCCCTTGTGCTTTATCATCAAAAAGAGTCATGTTTTATTTCATATGCATATAATTCAAATGAGGATTCATTTTATCTATCATACAGACATTCATATTATTTATCATAAGTATATTTGCACTAGATTGTTTGTCACAGCTCAATTTACAATCTCCAAGATGTGGAAACAACCTAAATTCCCACGAACTCAAGAATGAATTGATAAACTAGAATATGTATATCATGGAATAGTATTCAGCCATAAAAAAGAGGAAGACTTTACATCTTTTGTATTACTCTGGATGGAGGTGAAGCACATTCTTCTTAGTAAGGTATTACAAGAATGGAAAGGCAAACATCTAATGTAGTTAGTAATAATATAAAACCAATAGATGATTTAATACATGCCCACATAAGAGAAAAACTCAAATCAATTCAAGGTGGGGAGGTGGAAGAAGGGAAAAGGCAGGGGAAGGGGGGAGGCGTTGGTGTGCTCCCACCTGCTGGACACAATGTAAGGGTACATGGCAGACCTCTTGGGTGTGGGACACAACTACAAAAGGGACTCTACTAAAAAATACAGTATTCTAACTTTTTTGTACCCTCACATTATCCCAGAAAAAAAAAAGTTAAGAAGCAAGGCAAACTGTTTTAGAAAATGTTGAACAAAAATACATGAACGCTCTCAAGGAGTTTTTTAATTTACAAGCAACACTGCAACAAAAGGAAACTAAAATATGTTAAATTAATTTGCAATTGAAATAAATAGTCTAACCAGACGGAAGGTTGTTATGGGTTTGATGAACTAGGATTCTTAACTTTCAGTCCCTCTTGGTTATCTTGATCTATCTGAATAATGTTCTATGTACAGTTAAGGAAGAAAAACGTGAATGCTGTGACATCGTGAGGACTTTTATTTTAAAATTGAAATGTAATTAACTTAGCATAAAATTTACCCTTTAAAGTGTAAAACTTATTGTTTTTTTGTTGTTGTTGTTTGTTTATTTACAACACTCTGGAAAAATAACCACTATCTTATTTCAGAATATTTTATCACTCCAGAAAGAAATCCCATCCCTGTTAACTGTCACATTTCTTTCTTTCCTCCCTTCCACCTGTATTATTAATCCATAATCGCATATCAATCACAAGTTAAACAACCCTGTTAAATTTTAGTTTATAGCTCTAATTTTTTGTATATGGATTTTCTTAGGGTTGTCTATAAAACTCCATGTGTAAATAAAGATGGTTTTATTCTTCCTTTCAAAAATGGATGCCTGATAAAATGCCAGTTGCCAGAACCATCAGTACAATGTTGAGCAGATGAGTCGAGTGGTCAGGGAAGACAGCCTTGTCTTGTCCTGAAGGGGGAAGGTTTTCAGTCTTTCACCAGCAGATATGACAACAGACATTGGGTTTCGTAGAGATTGCCTCAGGTGGAATAGTGCTCTTCTATTTCAACCTTGTTGAAACGTTTTACCATAAGAATTTATTAGATTTTGCAATTTTTTTTCTGCAATTATTGAAGTTATTATGCATTGTTTGATTTTTATTCTGTTAATGTGATTTATCATGTTGGCTATTTTTTGTTGAATAGATTTTGTATTCTTGGAACAAGGTCCTTGAGTCATGATCTTTAATCACTTAACATGCAGCTAGATCAGGTCAGTAGCATTTTGTTGAGAATTATCGTGCCTATGTTTTTAAAGGCTACTCGTATACAATTTTCTATTCTTGTAATGTTTTTGTCTTCTTTTGGTCTTAGCAATATGAGTATTGAAAAGTATGTTGGGAAGTGTCTGCTTCTGTTCTGCTTGGTATTAGTCTTTTAAACTTTTTAGAAAATTCTCCAGTAAATCCATCTAGACCTGTGATTGATTTTCTTGCAAGATTTTGTTTTCACTAATTTAGTAAAATTTTTATAGATTTACTTAATATTTGTTTTTACTCACAAGTAAATTTTGATAGCTTTTATTTCTAGAAACTTGTCCATTAAATTTTAGTTGTTTAATTATTTGACTTACATTCATAGTGTTCTATTATATTTTTTTAATTTCAGTGAGACAGACTGGTACTAATTTCTTTTTTCATTCCTGATAAATGTATTCATTTTCTTTGTACAAATTACTAAATAAAAAAAAAAAAAAAAAAAAAAAAAGGAAAGGAAAGCAACCCAAAATGAGAGAGAGAGAGAAAAAAAATAGAATTTGAATCTCCTTTATTTTTTTCTTGATTAGTTGAGCTCAAAAATTGTTGACTTTGTTTATCTTCTTAACAAAAAGTTTGGGGTCTATTGATTTCTTATTACTTTTCTGTTCTCTATTGTATTTATCTAGTTTTGGTTCTATTGATTTCTTGTTACTTTTCTGTTCTCTATTGTATTTATCTCTGCTCAATCTTTATTATTAACTGTGCTTTCTTCAGGTGTAGCTTTCTCTTATTATTATCTTAATGTGGAGATTATGTTTTTGCCTTGAGGTCTTTGTGTTATTTTTGCTACAAATTTCCCTTTAAACACTTCATTAGCTGCATTGTAAACTTATTGTTTGTCTTTGTTTTGTTTTTCTCAAATGAGTTCGTAATTTCTCTCATGATTTCTTCTTTTGCCCATTGGTTCTTTAATAGTATGTCATTTAACTTTCACATATTTGTGAATTTCCATAATTTCTTCCATTACTGATTTTTAAAATCATACCTTTGTGGTCTGAGAATACATTTTTTTCTGATTCATTCCTTTACATTTAAGACTCGTCTTGTGGCCTAACATATGGACTATCCTGAATAATGTGTCATGTGAATTTTAAAAGCCTATCTCTTCTGCTGGTGGTGGATGGTGTATATACAGGTGTCTGCTAGACCTGGATTTGTAGTATTACTCAAATCTCATCTTCCCTTGTTAAGCTTCTATTTTTACTATCCCTTTATGAAAGTATGATATCAAATCTGCAATGATTATTGCTTTTGAAATGTCTATTTTAAATCTGTCAGTTTTTCTTCATGTATTTTGGGGCTATAATGCTACATGCATATGTACATTTGTGATATTATAACATCTGAATTGATTGACACTTTTTAAAAGTCTCTTGTTTGATATTAGTATAATGTTTGATCTCTCACATTTGCTTTTGTTAATTTTTAGAGGCTGAATAATTACCTCGCACTCTTTAATGAAAAACTATTCTGGAGTTAGCTTAGCATATGGTGTGAAGGGGAGGATTTTTGTTAGAGTTGATAACCCTACATGGACACATTGTTATCACCCAGAGTTTGTTGCTTACATTAGTTTTCACCCTTGGTGTTGAACATTTTTTGGGTTTTGAGAAGTGTATCAAGACCTGTATCCACCATGACAGCATTGTACAGAATACTTTTACAGCCTCGAGAGTCTTTGTGCTCTATTTGTCTCTTTCTCCTCCTAATCCCTTACGTTAATATTTGAATAGTATATTTCACTTTTAATTAAAATTTATTAAGAATTTTGTATTAAATAAGTGTTTTTAATTGACCTTCCTTACATCAAATACCTTGCAAAATATCCTTAAAAATTGTATGTAGAGTAGGCGGTTATTCCATTTATAATTATTTCATCTGTGGATAGCGGTCAGTTTATTTTACTACTTTCATTATGCTCTTTATTTTCTTACATTAATTCACTTGATGGGATTGTCAACATAATAGTGAATTCAAGTGGTGATTGCTTTAAAGTTGTCATATACTTGAAAGCCGAAGTATGTGAAGACTTATTTAAAAACTATAATAATTGAGAGCCTATGCTATGGTGCAAAGATTAAAAAATAAAGAAATAGGAAGGAGGAAAGAGATTAAAATCATACATAAATGAGCCCAAAATTCATCAAGCAGAGGGGTAGGAAATGGATGGTATTTTCAATACATCTATAGAAATGAAATACCCAAGTGGAGAAAAAATAAAATTAATCTTTAAATCACATCAGACAGTGACTTTCATTCCAGAGGAATCACAGGTTTAGACACGCAAAGCATAGCAACCCTTTAGAAGATGATTCAGGAGATGTAGAAAGATGTATTAAACAGAAAGGAAGAATGGACCATAGAGAACCAAAAATCTGGACAAATTAAAAACCGATGGGACATCATTCATGGAGGGAAAGAGCATGGTATAGTATTGCTGCAGTTCCTTAAGTGACTGATAAATACTTGACAAGGGATTTACATCCATCATAGAACAGAAGCCTCAAGTCAGTAACATACAGACAAACCATCTAATAGGAAGTCTGATAAAAACTGGATACTTCATTTAAAAACTAAACATGACAGCTGATAAAGACACTTATGTTCGTTAGGCATGATGTAATCCACAATGAGATAGGACTATACGTTCAGCAGAGGCTGGAGTTAAATGTGAGTCAGAAAGTGCGTAAGCGGGAACTCTCCTACCCATGTGCATCAATTTTGGGAAACCATTCAGCATTGTCCATGTGTGTCAAGTAGCTTTCCCTGATCAATTCCATTCCAAGCTAAGTCTAACAGAAATATATGGGCATGTTCCCTCAAGGAATAGAACACAAGAATGTTTATGAAGTGTTGTTCATAATGACTAAAATGGACAAACAAACCTGATGCCCGGTCATATATATTGTGCTTAGTTCAGCAGCATGATAGCCAGATTTGGAAGATGGGTGAACCACATACTCGGCCTGCAGTGACGTAGTTGGTTCCACAAAGAAGTAAGAGAGAAATTAATGTTTCAATGATTCCATTTACGCAAAAATAAGATAAAATAGACGTGATTAAGTTGTAGTGCGAAGAGACACACGTCTGTTTAGTAAAACTAAAAACCATGGGAGGCAGAGAAGCAACCAGGGTCGCTGAAAGTTTTGGGACAGTTTGTGTCACGGTCTGAGAGAGGATTATTTTAATCTATACCAAACATCTGAAATTTGAGCATTACCGTACAATTGAAGTTTCCATACAGTTTATTTGGAACTAAAAGAGCCCCAAAATAGCTGAGAAACATGCGTATCCCTAGGAGCCTCCAGCAGGTATTTCTCCTCCCCTCCGAGGCGAGGCAGAATGGTTCAGGAGAAGGATCTTTTCCCCAAGAAGACTTCACTGACAAACACACTGAGCAGCGCCCTTTCTCATTCAACTGGCTCGGCTGATTGGTGTTGCCGGAAGGGCTTCCTTTGTTTCTGTTCACGTAATTTCTATGGTTTTGGATTTTTGTATTCCTCAAAACTTTTGTAATCATCCATGTAGACACCGTAAAAGTTGGTGTAGTGGTCATTTTTTTTTTTTTTTTTTTACAGGAGGAAATAGATTTGGGAGGGAGATGACAGGGAAGTTTCTTGGGGTCATGGCAACACCTGAATTCTACCTCTAGATATTGGTGGTGGCTACATGAATGTTTGTTTTGTGATAATCCATTGAGCAGTAACTTTATATTTTATTCTACATTTTTTTGTGTGTATTATGCACTATATTATCAAAATAGAGTACTCTTTCATTTGTTTTGCTTTGTTAATATTATGGAAGATGAAAAACGACTTAATAGGTATGATCACTTTTTTTTTCTTTCTTAAAGTAAAGACTATTCTGAGCAATTCCGAATCACCTCGGACAGGAAGATAAATGCTTGTTGAAGGCTGTTACTTAGAATATATATTTTTCCCTTTTAGTTCCAAATAAACTGTATGAAAATTTAAATTGCTTGGTAACTCTCAAGTTTAAAATGTTTGGTATAAATTTGAATAATCATCTCTCAGTAACTATCACAGACTCTGAATATTGCATGTAGAGCCATTAAATTAGCACTAGGGAGAATGTATGTAGCTAATGGAAATCATGGGTAGCAATATGTGATAAGGTTTCTATTTCAGCATCAGAATTTTTTACTCATGAACAAGTCCCAAGTTTAAATAGCTGAACTGTCAATCAAAGTGGAATCAGTTGAAAATTATTTGTGTTACAATTCACTTATGCGTTACCTTCTCACCTTACAGGCAAAGTGATTTTCAGTGGGCTAGATGACTATTTAGAATGGCATTATTTAAAAAAAAAAAATTGTAGGTTTAACATCAAAGCAGGGATTCTGCACAACTATACAAAACTATTTTATAAATAGATTTGAAAAAATCTTTCTTTTATTCTTTTATGCTTTTGAAAAAAAAAAAAACAACTAGAAAATATAATCAACGTTTTAAAGAACATACTATAAGAAAATCTGTCTCCCTGTCAAAATCTGTGAGACATAAAAATAATGCACAGGGTAGTGTTATTTAAGAGAATGTGTCCAAGGTTAGAACTCAACAAAGAGATTGTCTTGGCCTTGCCTTCTGTGATTAGATTCTTCACTAGATTGGGCAATAGATGACTTATTAATAAAACCAGTAACCCAACTGCAACTTGGGGTTTTCAAACTATATTCCAAGAATATTTAGAACCCCTGGAAATGATTCAGGGAAAGCTCTGGGAGCAATAGGAAAGCTGAATAAACAAGATTCCTGGGGTTGATTCAAAATAGTAGCCCATGTTTTCATGTTTATGTATCAGGCTTTATATAAACACTCACTAAAGTAAAGGGGATACTGTTGCTAAATTAAATAAAAATTATCAGCGACAGAATGAACATGATTTTGTTTTATATGATTTTAAAGTACAATGAAATCTTTCTCAGTATCTGACATAATGCCTTTTATATGTAAGTACCTATTAAATAAGTTTATAAAATAGTAAGTTAGCTTATAATTATACAAAAATGTTATCACTCTCATATATGAGAATTCATTGAAGACCAGCAAGTATAAGAAGATGCTTTGCTCTCAAGTTTTATAGGTTTTAAAGCTAAAAGAGATATGAATATAAACAGTTTCCACATCCAAGCTTATATGTGAGAAAAACAGACTTCAAAGAGATTATGTGACCAGAGCCCAAACTTCTAATGCCAGATGCTGTGTACCCTGCATGACAACAAACTGTGACCAAATTAATCATTGCATTTTGAGCTCCTTTATTATAATCGTCTACAAATGAAGAGATTGGAGCAGATGACCTCTAAGGTCTCTGTCAGCTTAAAATTTCTGACTCTAAATGTTGATAAGAATCCTAATAAATTTTGCCAAATGCTTTACATAAAAAAAGAATATTAAGCAATGTTCAACAGATCCGACCTTGAAATATTTATCAAACTAATATGCATTCTTAATATATTCAGGAGCAATGTTCCAAAGAAGCTTGTGAACTGATAAAGGAAAACACACTAGTATTTCTTTCACTTTTCTTATAGTCAGATTATGTTTAAAATTGCTTTTATCCAAACGAAGTATCAGAGATCTAATACGGAAGTGATGTCTCTAATTTCCCTATTTCAGAAACCAGTCTTGAGTTGTGACTCACAGATGAAACGTGAATGCTTACAAATTTAAGCTAGGTTGGCTTAGAGTACATCATTCTAAAATAAACATCTTAAATTTTAAGATGTAAACAAAGTCTTTATTGGGGATTTGTAGCTCTTAGATCAAAGTAGGAATGAAATTTTGACAAATTCAAGATAATTTTACATATACTTGTCTTGAAAATATCAATATTTACAAAAATTGTAAATAGCTCCAATTTAACTTAATTTATATTGATATATGTCAAAGCTAAAATACAAGGAAGGTGAAATCAAAGTAACTTTAGAAACTACCTCAAGATTAAGTAAGGTGCAGAAAAATCTTTTGAAAATATCAAGCAAACAAAAAAAAAATCTTCATCTCTCCCAATTACTTTGGTTTTATTATTCCTGAGACCCATACTGTATTCTTAGGTATATATGAAATTTGGAGATTTCAGTTCCCACAGAAGCATTGCCATAACTGTATCACTGCAACTGCCCTCAAACAGACACAGGCTCTGGGGTGACCATCGTCCCCTGAATGGGAAGCAACATGGCCATTTCGTCAAACAGGCAGCTCCAGAGGTATTTTAAGGGTACAGAAAGACACACTAAGATTAAATATCTTCTGTGTTTCACTGCCTCTAACCAACCATTTCTAAAGTTACCATAGATAGGACCACGTTTCTGAAGGGCCCCCCCGAAATGAGAAAAAATAATGGATAAAGAGTATGTGGTATATATTCACAGTAGAATACTCTTTAGCCTTAAAAGAGAAGAAACTTCCTCATTTGTGATAACATGGATGAATCTGGAGGAGAAAATGCTACCTGATCTCTCACTTATATATGGAATTTGCAAAGAAAAAAGAACTCAAAGAAACAGATAACAGAAATGTGATTGCCAGGGGCTGGGAGGGTGGGGTGTGGGGAATGGGTAGATGTTGTTTAAAGGGTACAAAGTTTTAGTTTAGACAGGAGGAATAAATTCTGGAGATTTGTTGTACAGCATGGTGATTATAATTAATAATGTACATTATACTTGAAAATTGCTAAGAGAATAGACTTTACATGTTCTTAACACAAAGATGATAAGTGCATATGACTACAATAGATATGTTATTAGCTTGATTTAATATTCCCACAATGTATACATATGTCAGAACTTCACATTGTACACCATATAGTATACAAGTTGTCATTTGTCAAATAAAAGAAATTTGAAAAATACTGTGCTGTACACGTTAAATATACCTATATACTCAAGTATAAGCTGAGTTTTTTTGGCACAAAATTTGTGCTGAAAAACTCAAACTCAGCACAAATTTTGTGCCGAAAAAACTCGGCTTATACTCGAGTATATAGGTACATAATTCTAAAAAAAAAAAAAATTTAGGCATCAATTGCTTTATAAAATGCTCCTAGGGACTACGTTTGTTCCCACTCCTCAAGGTCCTTCTCCTAGGCAGCAAACGTGTTCCACCATCTCCTCTGCACCTGTCTGGCCTTTCTCTGGTGCCATTCTGGGGGGGAGATGGACCACCAAGAGCTGGCACCTTTTTTCTGCCTCTTGCCTGTGCTATCAGGATGAGTGAGCAAAGTCTTGACAGTTAATTTCAATTTTTCTTATTGTCCTAATTGACCATCTCAATACCTGATGGCTCAGAAGATGTGGAACAGTCAAAGTCACCTTGGAACAGGAGAACACAGTTGGAGGATGAACACAGTTTGACTGCAGGCATTATACGGCTCAGTCATAAGGGTAGTTTAGTACAGATTTAAAAGTTGTATTTAAAAGAATAAGCTGCCATTAGCTGAAAAAATTGACAAAGGTGGAAAAGCTGAGCCCTTGAATATAATGGATGAAAAAAGTGTCACTATTCTTTAGTTAAGTCCATTATCTGAATTTCATACCAGTGAGCACCGGGAGGCTGTAGTGGCTGTTCAGTTTCATACCTGCAATATAATACAGAAATCATGGTTCCAACTTGTATAATAGATAGAAAAAGGACTGCGGTTTTAATTTGAAATGATCCCCAACCGTTGTGAACAGGCTCCGTCAACACCATCTGCTCCACACAGCAAAGTCGCTGATTCTTGCAGCTCTGTGTGGAGTTGGTCCTCTCCCACGACAGCAGAAGATGAGACAGTGAAAAGCTTTTGTGGAGGCTCTTGCTTGTTTTTCAGCTTGATGATTTGGGGTTTGTGAACTCGTGCTGATGAGTAGGGGCTCTGCGGAAGAGCTGCAGCAGGCTGGGAACAAAACAAAACAAAGCACAGAACTTCCTCCCCACATTCCCACAGCTTCCCACACACCACTTCCTGACCAGCGTCTCTACCAAGATGTCTTGTGATGGCTGTGTATACAGTGGCAGCTCCAAGTGAGTGCTTAGCCCAGCCCAACACACATAGGGGACTGTTAGTGTAAACCTCATGTCATGGTACTTTCCCTATTTATTATTTTGGCAACATCTAAGCTGGAAGAAATTAAAGCACTGTCCAAGAACAGTGATAGAACATTCAAAAATTCTCCAATATAACTATATAACTATGAATCACTTAATAGTTACTAAAAATAATGACACTGTAATTGTCAAAAATGGTTAGGAAGAGGTATTAACATTGTGTAAGATATTTAATGTGACAGAACTCTTATTTCTAACTCTCTAATGTCAGAATAGCTGAGAGGATGCCAAGAGTTTTGCAAGAACATCAGAGTAGATACTTTTGGTTTAGAAAAGAATTGATTGATTATTACACTGAACAGAAATAGGAGCTTGTATATTTTATGGCTCCAGTACAAATTTATAATTTCTTCTTTTTGTTTTGCACATCTTGGATTTGATTCTTATAAGTGAACTAGATCTTGGAAGGTCTTAAATGCCAAGAAAAAGGAAGGTGCCAAATCTTCACAATAGTAGGGCAGAAGAAGAAGTTTTAATTGTGGCAATCAGCCACCTTCTCTTTCCAGGAAAAGGTTACAGAATACAAATTACAATCATGGGTCACAGATTAATAGTTAACTGTCTCTCTGTGATAGCTTGATTCTTATACAGACAGCAGAATAATTTGGTTTTTATTCTTAGACATATTGTTTATATAAATATATTTTGATGATCTGAAGGTAAAATCCTTCCACACAGACTGAATAGAAAATATCAAAACTCTACAGAACATAAATCACAACCTTAGGTAATATGTTAATTTTGAAAAAAATTTACTATTCAATAAATTTATATGTTCCTTTCAAAATTAGTTCAATATCTTTATTTCCTTATATAATTTTTCACATTTATTTTTCCTTTAAAATATTTATGGACAACACATCAGGTCTCATAAACCTTTCACTTAACAGGTATGAAACAGACAAAATTACTTGATTTTTCCGTCCATTTCTTTTTTTTTTAATGTACAAAATAAGGATAATCAAAGTAACTTACCTCAGAAGTATTTTATGAAGGTTGACTCAGTAAATAGAAACAAAATATTTAGATTGTTGTAAATCCTTTTAGTCGTAACGTCATAGAATTTTGAACAGGTATTATGAGGCAAGCACGGGAAATTTGAAAAATGATATTCCAGTTAAAACTATAGTTCTTGAAACAGAATGGTGAAATTTCATTATATGACAGAGAGTAAGGTGAAAGAAAATGTCAAAAGAGTAAAGAATGTACATCATGTTGTAAGCAATAAAATCATCAGTAATAAATTCAGTATTACCCACTTTTTCTCCATGAAGATTCAATGAAATCTGTCGGGAAAAAATGGGGGAGGAAATGGTAAGGTTGATGTAGGTAAATATTCTGTTCAATAAATGAACAGAAAGCCACCCGATTTAACTAGATAAATATATTTCCCGGCATAGAAGCGGGTGGTTTTCTATAGAACTAATGAAATTCTCATGTTCTGTGCTTATTAGTTTGTCCTGATGGTAGTAAAGGCATTTTCCAAACTGTGCATGTTTGTGTATGTGTGTGTTTAAAGCAATCTCCTGGCCAGTTGAGAAATATTAAACATACTCTATAAAGAAAAAAGAAAACTTTATCTACATAGACTGAGTAATTGTTTTTAATTCTCAATTTAGTGTGATGTATATATTTAGTTGTGAAATGAGAGTGAGCCCTGGACTCAGAGGTGTTCTCAAGAGGACAAGCTAATGAGACTCAGGTGACCCCCCATTACAGCGCCTGGTCACGTGAGTGCGTGTGCCCATCCTGCCCCTCCAGGTGGTACTCGGGTGCCTGGCTGTGGAGATTAGAAATACATGTGTATACGTGTATGTGTGTGTAAATGTGTATGTATATTTCACTGCACCGCATTTGGCCTCTCACTCAACTGCTTACTTGGGAAGACTTTTGAGTTGGCAGCTACAGCCATTTTCCATCGTCAGAAATGAATAAAATTCAAGATCTAGGATAATTCTTAAAAACAAAACTTTCTGTTCTTTCTCCACTCACATATGGATCATTAGAAAAAGAAACTGTTTTCCTTCTGTCTCTAATTAAGCTGTCATGCGTTCCTGTTTCCCTGGCCTCTGTTGAGAGAGGAAAACATGGACTTTGTATAAGTGAGATCTCACATGTGAATGTACTCAGAAACTGCAAAGCATTATACAATTCTAAGACACACCCAGCAATATAAATATAATAGATTCTTCCATCCTTTCCATGAAATCATCACTAACAACCTTAGCATGTAACGTAGCCTCCTTCTTAAAAATCTTACTATTGTAGTCTTGACAGTCATTCCTTAAAGCCTAGGATGAATTTCATACCACCAAAAATGTGCTCGGACTATTCCATCAGCCTAGAAAGTTCCCTCTTTCCTTTGCTTATGTAAAAGCTTCATTTTTACTTATTTAAAAGTATATATTTGTCACTTATGTCCATAAAACACTGTTCTATGTCCTGAAATATACAAAGGAAATGAGAGAAATATTTCTCCCTTAGGAAGCTAAGATTGTTTCTGCTTCCATTTCTGGAAGAGAATAAAGGGAGGCCGGGAGGCTGGAACATGGTAGGCTAGGAGAGATTGAGGCCAGGTGAATTTACAGGGATGAGTGAGCACCAGCACATGGTTAGCCTGGATGCAGAGAGAAGAGTGAGTGGGGCTTTGTTTAACAAGTGTTGGGAATCTATTGGGAGACATTAGGTGATAGATTTATATCTTTAGACGACAACTCACTTACCAGTGCTACATTCAGACTCCAGCAATCAGTGATCTTCTGTCCCAGGTCCCATTACTACAGAAAACTCTGCCTGCTGTAGGCACACCAGCAACACCTGTGTCAGAGAAGGCACGCCCACCTCTGTCTCTCGGCACACAGTGGGCAGCCCTGGCAGAGGATGAAGATAATCACAAAGCTTGTTCTTAAGACGGGCAATGTTTAGACGACCCCCCCCCCCCAAAGAACCACTTCTCCACATCTCCTGCTCCATGTTCTGAAAACTAAAGGGAACTGGTTTAAATGCCACAGAAACTTGTGAGTTACACCCCTATCAAAGTCAAAAACAGTCAACACCCCATTGTGAACAAGGATTCGAGCAGCGGGCAGACTTGAGAGAGACACATTCACCTGTTGACCCCATTCTTTCGATGGCTGGATGTGGTAGGCCTGTGCACACTGAGACATCATTGTGTAGCAGTGTTAAGTGTTCATGTCCTATCATCTTCTTATTGTCTAATTCAAGTTCTGGGAATACTTACCAATCAATGCACTATTTATTGTAATTACACCACAGATGTCGGGCCTTTTGTATTTTAAATCATTTCTGGTTTTTTTTTTTTGTTTTTTAAAGTTGTATAAATATATATCTAGATCAGGAGGTAAGACAGCAAACTATAGCTCATGGCTAAATTCTGCATGGTCTGTTTATATAAGTAACGTTTTATTGGACCCAGCCGATACATTTCTTAAAAGTATTTTCTGTGCCTAATTTTGTGCTATGACAACAGAGTAGAGTTGCCATGGAGACCTCATAGACTAAACCCTAAAATGTTAACCATCCAGACAGTTACAGTAAAAGTTTTCCCTCATTTGTATATGTATGAATTGCAATGCTGATTATTATAAATGCCTAGATACTTCTTAAGAGATATCATAAAAAAACTGGCTGTCTGTAAGAGGCCACAAAAACATTTTCCCAAGAGAAGTTAATAAATTATGTCCACACAAAACTTAGGCACCACTAGTAGTAATAGCTTTATTTATACCATCCCCAAATCAGAAAAAAATTGAAATGCCCTTCATGGGTTCATTGTAGTATATCCACAGAATAGAATGTCTTTCTATAGTAAATAAATAAATAAATTCCACAAACACCCAGCAGCATGCATGAATCTCAAACATATTATGCTGAGTGATAAAAAGCAAACAACATAGAGGATTTATTGAATGATTCCATTTATTTGATTCTGAACCAAGCAAAATGACCTGTAGTTCAATAGTTGTCTGCAACCAGGGATATGGGAAAAGGACTTGGCTGCAAAGGGGCCTAAATTGGAAAACTGCTAAAAGTCTTTGCCCACATAGAGGCAAAAGAAACAGGTCTTTGTAACTGGCTTGATTTTGTATATGGTATTTCTAAGCCTGGAAGGGAAGTGGAAGGGACTTTTGCAAGCTGCTGTCTCATTTGCTGATAATCATTGAAAGCTGGCTGGCTCTGAAAGATGACTGGAGCCTTCTGCACTCTCTTCAACAGAGTAAGGTAAGAATGAACACGTGGATGACACAGGATCTGGAGATATGAGCACCACAATAGTGAGGGACGTCTGCAGTGACACCTCAATTTCTCTTAAAGACAAAGCACCTGTCTCCCCAGTCTGGGGGCTGAGTGTGGGTTTACCCCTCTGTTGGCATTTCCCTCAGCCTCAGAGAACTGCCTCATTCAAGGTTGTACCCCTTTCCCAGGAGGTCATGCATGGGCAGTGGCTAGCCTAGAAAGGGACATGAAGTCTGGAACCCCTTGCCTTGCTTTGGGACACTTGTGGAGGACCAACTTCATTGCATTTTGAACTTTTATACATTTACCTCTACCAAAAAGGACAATAACATCGTAGTGAATTAGTTTTTAAAAGTTAATTCAACCACAAAGTCAAAAAGAATGGGAATAACAATAAGAAATATATGCAAGAATTGGAAGCTGTGAGCTGCATGGATGAGTGGTGGCACCTGACTTAGGAAGGAAGAGGAAGGAGAACTCTGTGCTGACAAGAGATGGAGTTAACATCAGACAAGCAGATGCGCATCTCAGAACCCCAGAGGCTCAGAAATCAGAGACATGCCTGCCACTGACGGCTGGAACATGGATCAGGGCTGAAACCTCAAGGATGACAGAAGACTTGGAACCATGAACCGTGGGTAGAAGTAGATGTGAGATAATTGTGCTATTTTATGAACAATGACACTACCCGCAGCCACCTTCTTCTATTCTACCCTTTGAACTTTCTGAAAGCATCCTGGGGCCTCATCCTTAAAGATAAAGTTATTAATTTTATAAAGCACCTAAAAGCCAAAACATAGAGGAAAAGAGAAGGAAAGAAGAAAGGAAGGGAAGGAGAGGGAGAAAGGAAAGAAGGAAAGAAGAGAGAGGAGGAAGAAAGAAACATTGACAGAAAAAGGTAAGAATTGTATTGTCATACATTGATAATGATTTAATAGTGGCTAATTTTTCCATTGTCATAATGAAGTACAATAATCATTGATTTTCAAATATCCTAAAAGAATTTTCATAAGAACCAATTGCATCCAAAACTCGTGCGGAATAGTAAGAAACCAACAGGTCAATATACAAATAATAACAATAATATTAATAATAGCTAAAAGGTGAATAGTCCTTCTTGTCTTCCCCTAAACCTTACGTAGTATGATAACTAACTCAATCTTTTTTCACAAAGTCAAACTAAATAACAGGCATTAACTTTGTCAATTGTATATGTGTTTAGTAGTGTGATGAGTTTTGAGTTCAGCTGTTTCTTTCAAAACCATTGGATTTTGATGGATTTTTATGATTAGATATCATACTTTTTATAAAGGTCTAGTAATAAGTGTTGGTTCATTTGTAATATATGAGCCATAGAATGAAGAACTAGGCAGAAATATAACCAGAAATAAATGAGAAGTTGGCTGAAAAAAGCCTTGCAGATAAGTGAGAATTGATGGACTCTTCAATAAATGGCGTGGATGAATGGCATCCACTTGGAAAAGGGTGAAAAAGGTAGTATATGGGGAAGGCAGTGATTCCGAATAGTAGGGTGTTAAGTTTTGAAGGTAGAACTGCAAGGCAAATTTTTTAAATTTGTGTGAATTACCCTATACAGATGGAAAAGCTGATGATACAACACAGAAAGTAAGTACTAAGTGACTTATGAGCCTCTGATAAAACAATTGTCCTTTCACTGTAATAAGAAGAAAGATAAGTGTCAGATTTAGACACATATAGTCCTAGATTTGATAGTGGACAGATAAGAAGTCTGTCATATTGCTTATAATTTCTACTTGAAGAGAGAGCAGCAGGCATAAACTGGTCAGCCTGGAATAAGGAGAATCAGCAGGTGCAACAGAGTGCCTAGTAAGAGTCTGTTCAGATATGTACGTGTGACTTTTCACAAGTTATGTTCATTGAATTTACTTCAGAATAATCAGATACTTGAATGAACCATGTTTGGGGTCATTCATGGTTATACTTTTGTCTGGGAGGAACAAGTTTGAAGATATTGGCAGGTAAGTGATTAGATTATAGATAAAAAGCACATGGAATCCCATCAGGCCAATGGAAAGACGTAAGAGCAATAAGTGATGACGTTCAATGCAAGGTGATGAAATCAATGTCTTGAAAGGTTCAAGCATGTCCAGGACTTTTAATGAAGAAACAGAGATTCTAATTTTACAGCGTCCTAAATGTTCATAATGATTGAGTGCCCCTCTTCCTGCAAGAGAATCAAAGATACCGTGCTTTATAAAAACTTTGTGAAGATATATAAACTTATTGCAAGAATTTCTCCCAGGGCTCCTACAATGGACTGGCTTTCCACTGTGTTGCAAATATTGGTAAGTGCAAACCAATGTTATGGTTTGAACATGGGGAAGAAAACAATCACCAAAGGTGGACAAGAACAGAATTTTAAAAGGCGGGGACTTGGATCAGTTATTCCAAAGGATGTCAAAGCACAGAAAAGCATGCCACAGGTAGATTAAAAATGTGCTGAGTAGTCCTGGCACTAAAACCTTTAGTGTATCTTGCTTTTACCCCCTGGTACTTTAACCAGGTTTCTTTCTTCTATTTCTTAATTATTTTGAACATAGACTAAGGGACTGGGCCAAAAACATCCCTTAAAAATATAGTGTCCCCAGAAAGATGGAAGTGCTCTTTTCTTTCCTCTTCCCATAGGCGTGCAAAGGCCATCAGACATCTCAGGGGAGGTCAAAGCTGCCCCAACCCAACCAGAAGGGGTGGTGTTCCCTCAGCACCCTATACTTGAGATTTGCCCCTTCAGAGTCTGTCAAGTTTCTTCTATCTGTTTGTTGTGCCTTTCCCTAAGGGACAGGTTGGATGTTATAGTCAAAGCTGGTTTGCAGTCATATGCACACCTCATATGTTTGAGAAATAAGAGAAGGTGAATAAGTCACCTCCACCCATGTGGCATCAACGCAACCTCAACCGTGTAGACAGCTGTTTCTTATGTTTATTATTTACTGTGATCTATCTGAGGATCATAGCCTTTACCTGGGTGGCCACATGCCCTGCTAAAACTGATGCTGTATCATGGAGTTCATTACCAAGTGTAAAAGAGGAAATAGAGATCGGATGCAATTAACAATCTCTGCCATACCCCTCATCAATATTCTTCTGGTTAACACATTTCAACCCTGGAGGAGACCACCTCTAACCCAACAAGATTGGGTGCTGTGACCCTGTATGCTTTCCCACGGCACTCTATACCTGTAAATTTTACTAACACCTGCTATAGTATTCATTCATCAATACCCTCCTCTCTCCTGAAGCATATGTTTACAAACATTTACAAGTGAATATATGTAGGAATAGTTAAATAATTCATCTGCTTCCTTTCCTTTTAGTTGAAGCTCGATAGATATTTTCTCTTTCCTGCTCTTCTTTGTTTTCCCTTTGACTTCTTTATTTCTTCAATTTTCCTCTCTCTTTCTTTACTATTAGCCTGTGATGCCACTGTATACTTTAGAATTTGAATGTTAAGATGATAAATTATTTATTTGTAAATATTAAATGTGGTCATATATTAAATAGTGAAATATTGGTGAACGTTAGAAATAAAGTGAGTTTGAAGTATAAAAAAATTAGTTCATAGTGGGGGCATTTAAAATAATTGGAAAGAAATAAAAGAGTAATTTAGGCATAGAGACCTCTCAAAACCCGAATACATTAATCAATTACTGCATTTATTTATTTTCTCATTAAGCACTTATTGAGTGCCTACCACATACTTAGCCTCTATACTATTACAATGAACCTATTTATACTTTCTATATGTAGTGAGCCCACCTGATAAGATTTTATTAGAGGTTTGAGAAAATTAATATAAAATAAACAGAAAGATAGTCAACTTGAAATGATTTATCTTTCACTGGCCTTTGTGGATTTCACATGATTCCTTATTCAGAATGATCCCTATCTTTTGGCATCGACAATAAATCAGCATTTTCTAATTCTACCAATAGTTTTATGGCTTTTGAAGCAACTGCAAAGGACACCATTGACAGGCTTTCAAATATATCCCAGACCAAAACAATAAAAATAAATAGAAGAAAACAATATAATCTTTCTGACATTTCCATGAAAATTGAATGCTCTTCTTCTACAAACACGGAAGAGCAGTTTCATTATTGAATGCCAAGGATCACATAGCTAGAAAATACCAAGAGATTTTGCACGTCACTCAATCACACAGCTGACAAGCTTCGAGGAGAACTACTTTTCAGGGAGATGGAATGCTTTAATGAGCTAATTAGTCAGCTCATGAAGGCGATGCTGCAATGTTACTTACAGAATTACTCTGAAATATACCTGTTCTTGCTGCTTTTTTAAAATAATAAATCACATTACCGTATGACTCTAACTGTAATATTTACTTTAAAAATGGGGATCCTATTAAGTAGCATTTTTCTCTGTGTGGCTGGCTATTGATTTTTATACTGTAAAGGATTTAATTTTTTCACTCCAAATTTTTTCATTCTGTTCAGTGAAATACAATTATCTCTACCAGCAGTGCAAAGACTTCTGGCTTATAGATTAAGTCTGATGATACGTCAGGGTAGAAATAAACTGAGTCCTGGTCGTCATGATTGTACAGCTCCCTTGTCTCGTTTTCAGACTTTTAAAACATTTACTATGCTCTTAGGGACATCGAGGATAGGGTCCACTGAATTGCTTATTTCGCAACTTCCAAGTCATATCACAAAGACCGAGGCCATAAACAGTAGTTAGGAAAGAAAGCTGACTAAATGAAAGGCTAGTTGTAGAAGGTAGAAACCAGTACATAATGCCCACAGTCTTTGTCATGCCAGGACTAGTCAAAATATGTGCAGGGCATGGTGGAGAATGGGTAAATATAAGGACAATGTGAGCTGAGCATCAACAACAAAGGAGGCAGAGGCAACGGCTAGGTTATTGAGAATAGAGATGAATTAAGAGAGAATATTTTACACTATTGCAAATGCTTCAAAAGGAGTTCTTCCATCTGGGGCTGGTCAAGAGGTGGGTGCTATTTACCTATGTAATGGTGTCATAGCTCACAGCAACCTCAAAATCTTGGGCTCAAGCAATCCTCTTGTCTCAGCCTCCTGAGTAGCTGGGACTACAGGCACCCACCACAACGCCCAGCTAGTTTTTCTATTTTTATTTTATTTATTTATTTTTAATTTTATTTTTTTTAAATTATAGATAAAAATATGCACCATAGATGTGGCCCAACCCATTACCCTCCCTCCACCCAAACCACCCCCCTCCCTTCCCCTTCCTTGGTCCTTTCCTCATAGTCTTGTGGTATAGTTGGGTTATAGCCTTCATGCGAAAGCTATAGTTTAGCTTCATAGTAGGGCTGAGTACATTGGATACTTTTTCTTCCATTCCTGGGATACTTTGTCAAGGATAATATGTTCCAACTCCATCATGTAAACATGAAAGAGGTAAAGTCTCCATCTTTCTTTAAGGCTGCATAGTATTCCATGGTATACATGTATCACAGTTTGCTAGTCCATTCATGGGTCGATGGGCACTTGGGCTTCTTCCATGACTTAGCAATTATGAATTGGCCTGCAATAAACATTCTGGTACAGATGTCTTTGTTATATTGTGAATTTTGGTCTTCTGGGTATAAACCTAGTAGAGGAATTATAGGATC
>CAUYPK010084370.1:0-19530 GCA_963574355.1 Loris lydekkerianus
GGAAATGAAACTAACATCTTACAACCACCTAATCTTTGATAAACCAAACAAGAACATACCTTGGGGGAAAGACTCCCTATTCAATAAATGATGTTGGGAGAACTGGGTATCCACATGTAAAAGACTGAAACTGGACCCACACCTTTCCCCACTCACAAAAATTGATTCAAGATAGACAAAGAACTTAAATTTAAGGCATGAAACAATAAAAATCCTCAAAGAAAGCATAGGAAAAACACTGGAAGATATTGGCCTGGGGAAAGACATCATGAAGACCTCATGAAGAAGACTCCTGTGGCAATGGCAACAACAACAAAAATAAACAAATGGGACTTCATTAAACTGAAAAGCTTCTGTACAGCCAAGGAGACAACAACCAAAGCAAATAGACAACGTACACAATGGGAGAGGATATTTGCATATTTTGAATCAGACAAAAGCTTGATAACTAGGATCTATACAGAACTCAAATTAATCCACATGAAAAAAGCCAACAATCCCATATATCAATGGGCAAGAGACATGAATAGAATCTTCTCTAAAGAAGAGAGACGAATGGCTAAAAAACATATGAAAAAATGTTCATCATCCCTATCTATTAGAGAAATGCAAATCAAAACCATCCCGAAATACCATCTAACCCCAGTGAGAATGGCCCACATCACAAAATCTCAAAACTGCAGATGCTGGCGTGAATGTATTGAGAAGGGAACACTTTTACACTGCTCTGCAAACTAGTACAACATTTTTGGAAGGAAGTATGGAGAAACCTCAAAGCACTGAAGTTAGACCTCCCATTTGATCCTGCAATCCCATTACTGGGCATCTACCCAGAAGGAAAAAAATCCTTTTATCATAAGGACACTTGCACTAGACTGTTTACTGCAGCTCAATTTACAATCGCCAAAATGTGGAAACAGCCTAATGCCCACCAACCCAGGAATGGATTAACAAGCTGTGGTATATGTACACCATGGAATACTATTCAGCTATTAAAAAAAAGAGACTTGACATCCTTCGTATTAACCTGGATGGAAGTGGAAGACATTATTCTTAGTAAAGCATCACAAGAATGGAGAAGCATGAATCCTATGTACTCAATTTTGATATGAGGACAATTCATGACAATTAAGGTCATGGTGGGGCTGGGGGGGGGAAGCAGAGAAAGAAAGGAGGAGGGAGGGGTGGGGAAGGAAGAGCAGAGAGAGGGAAGGAGGGAGGGGGGTGGGGCAATGGTGTGTGCACACCTTTCTGGGGGCAAGACATGATTGCAAGAGGGACTTTACCTAACAAATGCAATCAGTGTAACAGACTAGAGGAAATATTCACAGTACATACCTGACTAAAGACATATCTTTTGTAATTTGATATATATAACCTAATAATTTCAAGATTCTGGCTAGCACCTATAATCCTTGTGCTCAGGGAGGCCAAGGTGGGAGGATAGCTTGAGTTCAGGAGTTGGAGACCAGCCTGAGCAAGAGTGAGACCCCATCTCTACTAAAAATAGAAAAATTAGCTGTGCTTGGTGGTTCACACCTGTAATCCCAGCTACTTGGAAGGCTGTAAGCAGTAGGATCAATTAAGTCCAGAAGTTTGAGGTTGTCTCACAACTGCACTCTAGCCCGGGCAACAGTGCAAGACCCTGTCAAAAAAGGACAAAAAAGGAAGGGAGGGAGGGAGGGAGGAAGAAAGGGTAAAATTACAATTTTTTTAAAATGAGCAAAAAAACCATTGACAGTTCACAAAAGAAGGCATATGAACATCCAAAGCTACAAGAAAAGTAACTGAACTTCTTAGTCATCTGCAAAATGCAAAATAAGAACTACAATGTGATATAATTCCACACCCACTAGAATGATTAAAAAAAGACTGACAGTAACAAAGTAGGGAGAATATGGAGCAGTCAAAACTCTAGATGTTGCTGGTGAGAGGGTGAAAAATGGTGCAAGCAATTTGGAGAAATGTTTGGCAGTTCCTATAAAATTAAATCTACATGTCCCCCAGTGACTCAGCAGGAGAAATGCAAGCACATGTTAACAAAAACTTGCAACAGAATATTCATAACATTCCTACTCACAATTGTCTCAAACTGGGAAAGCATACATGCCAGTCCCCTGGGAGAGTGGATAAACAAAGTGTGATATACTCCCAGGATGAAATACTTCTCAAAACAATGTTTGGCGATAAATGCAAAAATATGTTTGAATCCTACAGTTATTGATCTGATTGCAACAAATGAAACAAAAAAAAGATTTGTAGATTTCAAAATTGTGGTTTCTATGACCTGTTATGCTCACGAATATGCATATGGTACATCACGTGGCAAAGTGACTTTTCAGGTGTAATTAAGGTCACCTTAACAAAGGGATGTTATTCAGGGTTATCCTTGTGGACTGGATGAATCACAGGAAACCCTTAAAAGCAGAGGCCTCAGGAAATCGGAGGGATGCAAAGCTTCAGAAGACTGGAGGAGTCTGAGTGGAAGGAGTGAGATGAAAGGGGAGTCTGTCTACAACCAGAGTTTGGAAGAGCACCTGACCCCAGGTTAGGAGCCTAGCTCAGTGCCTTGACCCCAGCCTGGGAAGAGGCTGAGCAGAGAATTCAGCCGTGCCCTGCTGGACGTCTGTCCTACGGAAACTGTAAGATAAGCACTGGCTATTGTTTCAGGCCACTAAGTTGGGGACAATTGATTATACAGAAATAAATGAGTAACACATTGTATAGTTCCATGCATTTGAATTACTAGAACAGACAAAACTCTTATGATGGTAGAAGTCCAAAGTAGTTGCCTCTTCAAGGAGAGAACAAACTAAAAGAAGCAAAGGGTGATCTCCGAGGTCACAGAAAGGCTCTGTGTATTGTTTACACAATGATTAACTGATTATAGAATTGTCAGAACTCACTGAGTGGCATGTCTCCATGAAAGAAAACCTGCCACAGAGGGAGACGTCTCTGCATGACCTTTACAAGGGCTAAAATGGAAAGACTGGCAGGAAGTGGCGGCGTGGATGAGCGTAAGATGGTGCAAACGGTTTGGGAAAATGTTTGGAAATTTCTTACAAAGCTCAATATACATTCCCTTCAAAACTCACCAATTCCACTTCTAGGAATTTATGTAAGAAAAGTGAAAAGTTAGGTGCACAAAGAGATTTGTACAATAATCTTCATAGCAACCGTGTTCATAATGGCTTCAAAACATAAATAACCTGGTATCTGTCAATAGAAGAAGGGAAAATCAAATCGCAGAAAGTCCACACGACTCATGAAATACAACTCAGAGTGGAGAGAGATACACTCCAGGCAACAGGGATGAATCTTAAAAATATTATTGTGAGCAAAATAATTGCTGCACAAAGATGCATGCTGTTAATTTAATTTATATGAAATGAATGAAAGGTAAAAAAATTTACTACATGGTAATAGGAATCAGAAAATGATTGCTTCTGGATTTGGGGAGTGTGTGATTAGTTGGAAAGGGGTAAGATGGAACTTTCTGGAGTGATGGGACTATTTTATATTTTGATTTTGGTGGTTAAAAGAAGTTATTCGGTGGTACTTGTTAAATCATAGAAAGAAAAAAATTATACAGAACTATTGAGGTTGGTATTTACTTGAGGAAATAATTGTCAAAACTCATTAGACTGAATACTGAAGTCCTGTGCATTACGGTGCCCATAAACCATCTCATTAAAAGAAAGAAGCAGCAGCCTGTCTTTGCACTGGCTGTTGAGGGCCCGCCCTGTGCTAACCCTTGCTAAACCCTCGGACTGCAAGACCGTTCAGGTTTGATATTCTCTGCCTTCTTATCTCAACAGCTGTGCGTGAAACCAGTCGTATCCCTTTCCTAACCATGAAAGGCGTCATTTCATACAGGTCTCTGCTACATTGAGAGTGAAAAGCTGTGTGTTATAAACACGCTGTGAACCTGAAATGTTTGCATTTCCACCAGCTCTACAGTGAAACAAACTGTCGCTTATTTTCAGAGGAAATGGAAAACTGTGTGTATAAGGGAAGGTTTTATTTGAAATTCTGAATCCACCCAAACTTTATGGGTCCGAACACTTTGAGTTAAAATGTAGGGAGACGACGAGACTTGTTTTGCTTTTTCACTTACTTCTCTTCAAGCAGCACTTATTACTCATTGCTTCTACCCTTTCCAGTATTATTCAAGATTTGTTTTAAATAGAATATTGCAGTGATTCTAAAGATGTGCGAGTTTTACAGAAAGCAAAGAGATTGTTATAAAAACATAAAGCTGGCTCGGCACCTGTGGCTCAAGCGGCTAAGGCGCCAGCCACGTACACCTGAGCTGGCTGGTTTGAATCCAGCCCAGGCCTGCCAAACAACAAAGACGGCTGCAACCAAAAAATAGCCAGGCGTTGTGGTGGGCACATGTAGTCCCAGCTACTTGGGAGGCAGAGGCAGGAGGATCACTTGAGTTCAGGAATTGGAGGTTGCTGTGAGCTGTGATGCCACAGCACTCTAACCAGGGTGACAGCTCGAGCCTCTGCCTAAAAAAAAAAAAACATAAAGCTTATTTAAAATTCCATTTTGCCTTTGCAGAGCATTTTGCTTCAAAGCTTACAGCAGTTTATAGTTCTTAATGGGAGAAATACAAATGACGAATAAACTTATGATGGAAGTAAGCTATTTTATAATAAAAGAAAAGTAAATTAAGAATTAAATACAGTAGATCTTCCATGGCTGACCACCTCCTTAAGCTGACCTAATTTTCATAGACTGGATGGACACCACATGCACGTGTATCAGTACAGGAGGCCTCGTTCCTTATGGTGACCCCTTCCATATGTTGGACACTTTGTTACAGTCCCTTGGGCGATCGACATACAGAGATTCTACTGTACTGTTTTTGCCTTTCAAATTGTCAAAGATTTTTAAAAGTGACATCGTCCAGGGTTGGCTGGGGTGTAGCTTAGGTTGCTAGTGGAAATGCAAACTGGCAAGGTTTTAGGAAAGCAGTGTGGCCACACACTTCAGCAGCCTTTAACTGGATTATTTTCAATTTGTATTTTAATTTTTATAAGAAATCTATTAAATGCTTTATAGTACATTGTAAAAATCTAGAACTATATACAGTAAAACAGTAAAGTTCTCAATCTACTTCCTTGTACAGAGGTGACCATCCAAACCATTTTCTTTCTTTCTTTTTTTTATTTTTTAGAGACAGAATCTCACTTTATTTCTCTCAGTAGAGTGTAGTAGCATCACAGCTCACAGCAACCTCCAACTCCTGGGCTTAGACAATTCTCTTGCCTCAGCCTCCCAAGTAGGTATGACTACAGGCAACCGCCACAACGCCCGGCTATTTTTTGTTGCAGTTTGGCCAGGGCCGGGTTCCAACCCGCCACCCTCGGTATATGGGACTGGCACCCTACCCATTGAGCCACAGGCGCCGCCCCAAACCATTTTCTATATATTTGCATGTGTACAAAGATACAGCTCCCGTTTTTGTTTTTGTTTTTTTAGAAATGACTTCATTGAAGTGTAATCTACATACAATCATCTACATCTGTTTAATGTGTACTATGGAGTTTGACAAATGTATGTCCTCATTAAAATTCTGTAATCCACACAAACATTCTCATCTCCCCCAAAAGTTTATTTATACCCTTCAGAACTCAAACACTATTCAGTATTTTGTTGCTGCAAATTATATTTTTCCTAGGACTTTACGTAAGTGGAATTATATAGTAATTATACAGAATTATATAGCAGTCTTTTGCATCTAGATTCTTTCAGTTGTCATCATGGTTCTGAGACTCATCCATGTGGATGGATAACTCCTCTCTTTTGGTTGCTGGACAGTATTACTTGTATTGATTTACCACATTCTGTTTATCTATTGGGTTGTTTCTAGAGTTTTACTATTATGAATAAATCTGCTATGGCTGTTTGTGTATAGGTGTTTATGCAGACACAGTTTTCATTTTTCTTGGGTAAACTCCTAAGATTGTGTAAAAGTAGGTTCTCCAGAGGAACAGAAGCAAGGGGAGATTCGTACAAACACAGACTGAGCTTCCCTAGTCTGAAAACCCAAAATACCTCAACTTCTAAAACATTCAGGGCACTGACTGGACGCTTAAAGGTCATGCTCAAAAGAAATGCTCACTGGGGTGGCGTCTGTGGCTCAAAGGGGTAGAGTGCCGGCCCCATATGCCAGAGGTGGCAGGTTCAAACCCAGCCCTGGCCAAAATACTGCAAAAAATAATAATAAATAAATAAAATAAATGCTCACTGGAACATTTAGATTTCATATTTTTGGTGCAGAGGTGTTCAGCCTGCATGTGCACACACACACTCTCAGTCCTTAACATGGCTGAGTGACGCTTCAAAGCCTCCAAGTTCAGCATCCACACTAGATGTGAAGGAGTTTGAATTTTTGCTGATCTTCCCCTCTTAAGATCCTCCATATTTGTGGTGGAATTCTCATGGTATGTTTATTGAACAAGTATTTATTACATATCCAGTATACACTAAGGACTGTAGCAAGATGTGGAAACACAGGATGAGAGTCCAAAAGTCTCCCATAAAGTCGCCTTAAACAGGAAAAATGGAAAATTGCAGCTAAATGGACCTCTATTTACAAAGTATTCATAACAGAAATTTACAAAATTAATTACAAAATTTTGTAATGCATACTTTGTAAATAGAGGTCCATTTAACTGCAATGTAAATCATTTTCCCCCGTGGATGGTGACTTAGGTGGCAACTTTGGAGACACCCTGTGTATTCTAGTGACCTTCTAGAAAACTGAAGGATCATGATTTAGTGGTGAGTGTTAAAGCAATGTGCAAGTTCACCACCATCTAACATGTGAAACAGTCACTTGAGGAGCCAAATTACTAAGGAAAATTTATTTCGTGTATCTACGGAAATAATCAATGTTTCTGAGTTCTAGACAGATGTGCAGCCAGCAGGGAGCTGCCTGACCACATCAGTTTCCAGACTTCTTTCAGCAAAATGAGAGATCCAGGTGGAAAACTAGGTGTTCAGGGGCCTCAATGCAGATTCCCACGTGCCCTGGGGCCTCACACTGATGAAATTTCATCTGTGAAAAATTTAACGCATATAATAATGCTCACTTAACAAGCAATCCAGTATATTTTAACAGAAGTTACTAATTTAAGTTCCAGTAAGAACACCAAAGTGTCTGACAGAAGAAAACAGTGGGTGAAGAGCCAACCAAAGAACACTGATGTTACAGCATTCTTTTTTTTCTTTGAGACTGAGCCTCGAGCTGTCACCCTGGGTAGAGTGCCGTGGCGTCACAGCTCACAGCAACCTCCAACTCCTGGGCTCAAGTGATTCTCTTGCCTCCACCTCCTAAGTGACTGGGACTACAGGCACCCGCCACAACGCCCAGCTATTTTTTGGTTGCAGTCTTCATTGTTGTTTGGCAGGCCAGGGCTGGATTTGAACCTGCCAGCTCGGGTGTGTTCAAGCTGGCGCCTTAGCCGCTTGAGCCACAGGAATTTGAGTAGTGTGAGCAAGAGCACTCTTTTTTTTTTTTTTTAAATTAACCAACTAAGACTAGGAAAAGAGGAACAAGGGGCCAGGCATGGTGGCTGATGCCTCTAAACCCAGCACTCTGGGACACCAAGGCAGGTAGATCACCTGAGCTCACAGGTTCAAGACCAGCCTCAGCAAGAGCAAGACCCCAACTAAAAAAATAGCCAGGTGGTGAGGCAGGCACCTGTAGTCCCAGCTACGTGGGAGGCTGAGACAAGGGAATCGCTTGAGCCCAGAGTTTGAGGTTGCTGTGAGCTGTGACACCACAGCACTCTACCCAAGGGAACAGAGTGAGACTCTGTCTCAAAAAGAGAAAAAAAAAAAAAAAGTGAAACTAACATATTTCATGGTAGATATAACTTGGATTTCATATTAACAGTTTACTTTTATTTTTAATTTTTTTATTGTTAGGGATTCCTTGAGGGTACAAGATACCAGGTTACACTGATAGTATTTGTTAAAGTTCCTCTTCTGATTGTGTTTGCCCCCCAAAGGTGTGTCACACACTGAGACCGGACCCCCCTCCCTCCTTCCCTCTCTCTGCTCATACTTTCCCCCACCCCTTCCCTCCTCTCTCTCTCTGCTCCCCCCTTCCCTCAGCCCCCACCATGTACTAGGTCATTAATTGTCCTTATAGCAAAATTGAGTACACAGGATTCATGCCTCTGCATTCTTGTGATGTTTTACTAAGAACAATGTCTTCCACTTCCATCCAAGTTAAGACAAAGGATGTAAAGTCTCCATCTTTTTTAATGGCTGAATAGTATTCCATGGTGTACATATACCACAGCTTGTTAATCCATTCCTGGGTTGGGGGGCATTCAGGCTCTTTCCACATTTTGGCAATTGTAAATTGAGCTGCAGTAAACAGTCTAGTGCAAGTGTCCTTATGATAAAAGGATTTTTTTCCTTCTGGGTAGATGCCCAGTAATGGGATTGCAGAATCAAATGGGAGGTCTAGCTTGAGTGCTTTGAGGATTCTCCATACTTCCTTCCAAAAAGGTTGTACTAGTTTGCAGTCCCACCAGCAGAATAATAGTGTTCCCTTCTCTCCACATCCAAGCCAGCATCTGCAGTTCTGAGATTTTGTGATGTGGGCCATGCTCACTGGGGTTAGATGATATCTCAGGGTGGTTTTGATTTGCATTTCTCTAATAATTAGGGATGATGAGCATTTTTTAATATGTTTTTTAGCCATTCATCTGCCTTCTGTACAGAAGGTTCCATTCATCTCTCCTGCCTAATGATATATGGGATTGTTGGCTTTTTTCATGTGGATTAATTTGAGTTCTCTATAGATCCTAGTTATCAAGCTTTGTTCTGATTCATTGTACCCCTTGATTAACAATTAAAAAAAAAAAAGATAGCATCATGTAGAGCTGGGTTGAACCCAACACTCCATCACATGCTAAGTGATCTTGAGGGAGATGTTGAACCTCTTCTAGGCTGAAGTACACGGAACTTTCATAAAAAAAAAAAAAAAAAAAAAAAAAAAAGCAAATATCCTTTCCCATTGTTTAAGTTGTCTATTTGCTTTGGTTGTTGTCTCCTGAGCTGTGCAGAAGCTTTTCAGTTTTTTAAGTCCCATTTGGGTTTTTTGATGTTGTTGCAATTGCCACAGCAGTCTTCTTCATAAAGTCTTTCCCCAGACTGATATTATCCAGTGTTTTTCCTATACTTTCTTTGAGGATTTTTATTATTTCATGCCTTAAATTTAAGTCCTTTATCCATCTTGAATCAATTTTTGTGAGTGGAGAAAGGTGTGGATCCAGTTTCATTCTTCTCCATGTGGATATCCAGTTCTTCCAGCACCATTTATTGAATAGGGAGTCTTTCCCCCAAGGTATGTTTTTGTTTGGTTTATCAAAGATTAGGTGGTTGTAAGATGTTAGTTTCATCTCCTGGTTTTCTATTCAATTCCAAGTGTCTATGTCTCCATTTTTGTGCCAGTACCATGCTGTCTTAACCACTGTGGCCTTATAGTACAGCCTAAACTCTGTAGGCTGATGCCCCTGACTTTGTTGTTATTAGTAAGAACTGCCTTAGCTATATAGGGGGGTTTTTTTGGTTCCATACAAAATTAAGAATCATTTTGTCAAGTCTTGAAAGTATGATGTTGGTATTTTAATAGGGATGGTATTGAATCATTAGATTGTTTTGTGAAGTATAGACATTTTAACAATGTTGATTCTTCCCAGCCATGAGCACGGTATGTTCTTCCATTTGTTAATAACCGCTGCTATTTCTTTTCTTAGGGTTTCATAATTTTCTTTATAGAGGTCCTTCACCTCTTGTGTTAGGTATATTCCTAGGTATTGCATTTTCTTTGAAGCTGTGGTGAAGGGAGTTGTGTCCTTAATTAGCATCTCATCTTTGCTGTTATTGGTGTATACAAAGGCTATTAACTTGTGGACATTGATCTTATATCCTTACATTACTGTAAGGATACATTACATTACTGTATTTTTTGATGACTTCCAGGAGTCTTGTGGTTGAGTCTTTGGGGTTCTCTAGGTATAAGATCATATTGTCAGGAAAGAAGGAGAGTTTGACCCCCTCTGCTCCCATTTGGATGCCCTTTATTTCCTTCTCTTGCCTAATTGTATTGGTTAGAACTTCCAGCACTATGTTAAATAGTAGTGGCAATAGAGGACAACCTTGTGTGGTTCCAGTTCTAAGTGGAAAAGCTTTCAGTTTTACTCCATTCAGTATCATATTAGCTGTGGGTTTCTCATAGATAGCTTCGATCAGTTTAAGAAATGTGCCATCTATGCCTACTCTTTAGTGTTCTAATTAGAAAAGGATGCTAGTGGGTGGCACCTGTGACTCAGTGGGTAGGACTCTGGCCCCATATACTGAGGGTGGTGGGTTCAAAGCTGGCCCCGGCCAAATTGCAACCAAAAAACAGCCAAGTGTTGTGGCAGGCACCTATAATCCCTGCTACTCTGGAGGCTGAGGCAAGAGAATCACCTAAGCCCAGGAGTTGGAGGTTGCTGTGAGCTATGTAATGCCATGGCACTCTACCAAGGATGATAAAATCAGATTCTGTCTATACAAAAAAAAAAAAAAAAAAGAAAGAAAGAAAAGGATGCTGGAATTTATTGAATGCTTTTCGGCATCTATTGAGAGGATCGTATCATCTTTGTTTTTGCTTTTGCTGATATGGTGAATAACGTTTATGGACTTGCATATGTTAAACCAGCCTTGCATCCCTGGAGTGAAACCTACTTGATCATGATGTATGACTTTTTTTTTTCTTTATTAAATCATAACTGTGTACATAATTAATGCAATCATGGGGTACAATGTACTTTTTTTTATGATAAGCTGTAGTCTATTAGCTAGGAATTTGTTGAGAATTTTTTGCATCTATATTCATTAGTAAAGTTCATCTGAAGTTCTCCTTTTTAGTTGGGTCTTTTCCTGGTTTTGCTATCAGGGTGATGTTTGCTTTGTAGACCATGTTGGGGAAGATTCCTTCTTCCTCAACTTTTTGGAATAATTTCTGCAGTATGGGAATAAGCTCTTCTTTGAAGGTTTGATAGAATTCTGGTGTGAAGTCATCTGGACCAGGGAATTTTTTTATTGAGAGATTTTTTATTGTTTCTGTGATCTCAGTGCTTGAAATTGGTCTATCCAGGAGATCTATTTCTTCCTGGCTATGTCTAGGGAGAGGGCGTGATTCCAAATATTGATCCATTTTCTTCATATTGTCAAATTTCTGGGTGTAGAGTTTCTTATAGTATTCAGAGTCAGTATTCATATGTCTGTAGCATCAGGTGTTATTTTCCCTTTGTCATTTCTGATTGAGGTTACTAGAGATTTTACTTTTCTATTTCTATTTAGTCTTGCCAAAGGTTTATCAATTGTATTTATTTTTTCAAAAAACTAACTCCTTGTTTTATTAATTTTCTGAATCATTCTTTTGTTTTTAATTTCATTAATCTCTGATTTAATTTTGGATATTTCTTTTCTTCTACTCGATTTAGGCTTAGATTGTTCTCCTTTTTCCAATTCCATAAGATGGCTTGTGAGTTTGTTGATGCACTCTCTGTTTTTCGAATGTAGGCATCTAAAGTGATAAATTTTCCTCTCAGGACTGCTTTTGTTGTATCCCACAGGTTTTGGTAGCTTGTGTCTTCATTGTTGTTATGCTCAAGGAAGTTAATGATTTCCTCTTTTATTTCTCCCTGCATCCAATTGTCATTCAGCATAAGGTTGTTTAATTTTCCTGTTTTTGTGTGGGGTTGAACATTTTTGTTGGAGTTCTACCTTTAATGCCTTGTGGTCTGAGAAGATACAAGGTAAAATTTCAATTCTTTTGATTCTGTTGGGGGTTTTTTTGTGTCCTAGAATATGATCAGTTTGGGATAATGTTCCATGGGGCAATGAGAAGAATGTATATTCTTTAGCTTTGTGATGGAGTGTTTGATATATATCTATCAAGCACAGTTGTTCTAGAGTCTCATTTAAGTTCCTTATATCTTTGTTTAATTTCCGTTTAGAGGATCTGTCTAGCTCTATAGAAGAGTGTTAAAGTTCCCTGTTATTATGGTGTTATAGGATATCAGATTGCTCAGACTAATTAAGGTCTGTTTTAAGAATGTGGGAGCATTTAAGTTGGGTGCATAAATATTTAGAATTAAAATGTCTTCTTGTTATATTTTTCCCTTGACCAATATGAAAGGACCATCTTTGTCTTTTTTTGACTTTAGTTGCTTTAAATCCACATGTATCTTAAAATAAGATTGCAGCCCCTGTTTTCTTCTGAATTCCATTTGCCTGAAAAATTGTCTTACAACCCTTAACTCTGAGTTTTAATTTGTCTTTTGAGGCTAGGTGTGTTTCCTGCGATGGCAATTGATGGGTTGTGTTTTTTAATTCAATCAGCCAATCTATGACTCTTCAGTGGGGAATTCAAGCCATTAACATTTATTGAGATAATTGATAAGTGTGGTAGCGTTCTATTCAATGTATTTTGTGAAAGTCCATTGCTTATTTTTATCTTTTGCATCATTGTGGAAACTAGATTCTGTCCTTTAATTTCTGAGTGCTTACTTTGCTGGTGGTCCATTGTGATGGTCACTGTGTAGAACAGATTAAAGTATTTCCTGTAGAGCTGGTCTTGTGACAAATTTCCTCAATGTTTATATATCAGTAAAAGATTTGATTTCTCCATCAATTTTATAGCTTAGCTTAGTGGGATATAGAATTCTGGGCTGGAAATTGTTCTGTTTAAGTAGATTTAAGGTAGATGACCATTGTCTTCTGGCTTGAAAAGTTTCATTAGAGAAGTCTGCAATCACCCTGATGGATTTGCCCCTGTAGGTCAACTGGCACTTACTCCTGGCAGCTTGCAGAATCTTTTCTTTTATCTTGACTTTGGACAGGTTCATCACAATGTGTCTTGGAGAAGCTCTGTTAGATTTGAGGTAATCTGGGGTCCAATATCCCTCTGAAGGGAGTGTGTCAGAATCTTTGATGATATTTGGGAAATTTTCATTTATAATATTCTCTAGTATGGCTTCCATTCCTCTGGGGCAGCAGTTCTCAACCTGTGGGTCATGACCCCTTTGGGGGTGAAATGACCCTTTCACAGGGGTTGCTTAAATACATCCTGCTTATCAGATATTTACATTACAATTCATGACTGTAGCAAAATTACAATTACGAAGTACCAATGAAAATAATTTTATGGTTGGGGGGTCATCACAACATGAGGAACTGTGTTTTAAAGAGGTACAGCATTAGGAAGGTTGAGAACCACTGCTCTGGGGCATTCTTCTCCCCTTTCTGGGATACCTATAACTCATATGTTTGAATGCTTCATAAAGTCCCATAATTCTGTCAGTGAACATTCTGTTTTCTCTCTCTTCTTTTCTGCCTCTTTAACTACCTGAGTAATTTCAAGAGCTTTGTCCTCTACCTCTGAGATACTTTCTTTTGCATGGTCTAATCTGTTGTTGATACTTTCTGTTTCATCTTTAAGTTTCCCAATTGACTGCTTCAATGCCTTCCGCTCTGCTATATCCTTTCTATATTCTTCATACTGTTCATCTCTTATTTGATTCTGTTTTTGGATTTCCTTTTGGTTATTTTCCACTTTCTCAGCAATTTCTTTCATTGTTTTCATCATCTATATTTTAAATTTCCCTTCTGTCATTTCTAACATTTCTTTATAGATGAAATCCTCTGCAGTAGCTACATCCTGGTCCCTTGGGGTTGCTCCCCACAGGTTGCTCTGGACTGGTTTTTCATGTTGTCAGGATTTTTGCTGATTCTTTCTCATGAGTGTTTTCTTTTATCTGTTTCCTTGCCCTAGTTTTCCTTTCATTTCCTCTTGCTCTTTAAACTACCATGCCTCTGGCCTAAGATTTTGATGAGTCCTTTTGGTGCGGGACCAAAAGAATGAAAAGATTGAAGAGCAAGAAGAGAAAAAAAATTTTAAAAAAGAAACAAGGGAAAGGAGAGGGGATGAGTAAAAGGGAATATGACAAAAAGAAGAGAGGCACAGAAAAAGGGAGACAAGAATAATAAAGGTGTACAGTAGGGTACTTTGACCCAACCTCTAGGGGTGCTGGGTTGGGTGGTTCCTTTGAGGTCAGCAGCTCTTTGTCAGCCTGAGCAGACATGGTATCTCACCTCCACCAAATACAGAGGAAAGACAAAAATACTATAAATCAAACCAAAACAAACAAACAGAAAATCTTTGGGGATAAAATTGTGGGAAAAACCAAATCATAGGGGCAGAAACACTAGCAAAAATTAAGTGTTATGATTAAAGAGGGCAATGATGAAAAATTATATTTAAACTAGAAAAATGAACAAAGAAAATAAAAAATAGCTAGAGGGAAAAGGTTGACCCGGAAAAAAAAAAAAAAAAAAAAAGCAGTATATCTATCTTGCTGAATATTGTCTGGGCAACAGGTGATTTTCTAGGGTATGAGATGTTAATCACAATGCTGATACGGCTGTATGACATGGAGACTGGAGGCCTCCGCTGATTTGTCAATCCCCACAAGGTTGAGATCCTAAATCTCTCCTCAGCCTCCTTAAAAGACCCTTTAAACTGTTAACCTTGGCTAAGCAGAAGCTTTCCCAGGAAAGCACTTGTCACTGGGATCTCTCCTGAAGTGGCTGCCCACTATCCAGTGCACCAAAACCAATCTCACTCTATGCCTGTGTGGACCAAGGTTTCAAGGAAGCCCTGCTACTGCCAAACAGTGAAATCTCTGCTCTTCCCCAGCATCTCAGTCCTGTCCTTTGGCACTGCTCAGTCACTATACCCCTCGCCCAAGGTCTCACAGCCCAAGCCTTGCTCTGCAACCCTGAGGGCAGATCCTATAGAGGCAGTTCTCCCACAATGACTGTGCATGGCCCATGGCCAAGCAATATTAGCTCCCTTCTGGCTCAGCAGCTTAGTCCAGGGGCCCTAAGTAATGCTTAAAGCCATTTGCACTCTTGCCCAAGTTCTCCAAAGGTAGTTCAACCAAGTGCCCAAGTCCAAAAAAAACAACACAACCCACAGGGAAGGCCTTCTCACTGCTGTTATAGTTATAGCCACAAAGTTACAGCCTCAGACAGAATGAATGCAACCACTTGCTAGTTCTCCATTGCTTTTGTCCTCCTCCCTGGGGATGAGAAGTCTCTCTGTCTCCCTGCATCCCCAAAGGGATGTTTCTAGGCAAAGCCCATAAGCCAGAGATGTCTGAAGTCTTCTCTCCTTAATCTCACAGCACCTAGTTGCAAAGAAGCTGTTACTCAATCGCCATCTTGCTCCCTCCCTCATATTAACAGTTTAAGTCAAGGGATTGTACTAATCTCCTAGCATACTATAAGACACGAACTCTTATTTGTCTGCATAGTTTCAGCTTGTTTACTTTCTCTAAAGGTTCAGATTGTCAATAGTTAAAGCTTTGCAGATGAGGTAGTCACAACTACTCAACCCTGCTCTTACAGTGTGAGAGAGGCCATGGATAGTAGATAAATAAATTAGTATAGCTGTGTTCCAATAAAATTTTATTTACAAAAAGAGATGGCAGACTGGATAAGCTTGGGAGCCATAGTTTATCCACCCTTAAAAAACAAAACAAAAAATAGCTGGGAACCTTAGCATTATATCAGACTCTTCAGGAGAAATTACAGGTTACGCTCAAAATGTGTTGGTCCATGACTGACTACAGGCAGAACTGTTGGCTGCCTGTGTGTTTCATGCTAAATATTGAGGCAGGGGAGTGAAACAGAACTAGACTCTGCCCCAGTAACTTTGTGCAGCAGGCATTAGCCACACAGTCTGTGATAAGTACAAAGCTACTGATTACAACCCTCACTGCAGCAGATGTTCCTGTTATCGACCCAGGGTAACAGCTTGAGGCTCTGTCTCAAAAATAAATAAATAAATAAAATAAAATTATTTTTTAAGTTAAAATACACATAACATTAAAACTAACTTTTTTTTTTTTTTTTTTTTTGAGTGAAGGTTTTGCTCTGTTGCCCAGGCTGGAATATAGTGGCATCCTTACAGCTCAGAGCAACCTCAAACTGCTGGGCTCAAGCTATCCTCCTGCCCCCAGCATCCTGAGTAGCTGGAACTACAGGTGCCAACACAGCTGGCTAATTTTTTTTTTTTTTTTTTTTTGTAGAGACAGAGTCTCACTGTGTGACTCAGACTAATCTCAAACTCCTGGCCTACGGTGATCCTCAGGCCTCCCAAAGTACTAGAATTGTAGGTATGAGTCAAGGGCACTTGGCCCACCTTAACTGGTTATTTTTATTATTATTATTGCACCTTAACTGTTTTTAATTACACAGTTTAGAGGCATTAAGTTCTTTCACATTGTTGTGTGACAATCACCACCATCCATTTCCAGAACATTTTTATCTTTTGCAACTGAAACTCTGCACTCACTAAATAACAATTTCCCTCCCCCACCCCCAACCCCTGGCAACCACCTTTCTACGTTCTGTCTCTGTGAATTTGGCTACTCAAGTTACTTTGCAGAATGTTGGCAAAGTTCTTCCCTGTCACAGTATGTGCCATAATTTCCTTTGTAAGGCGGAGTAATATTCCATGGTTGGATATGCTATATTTATCCATTTATCTGTTGGTGGACACTTGGGTTACTTCCATCTTGAGCTATTAATTTTACTCATTTTCCAAAGCTTAAAGCAACATTTGTAAGAGATTTACATTATTCCAAACTGAAAATATCTGCAACTTCTTAACAGCATACATTTGCTAATTCTTTAATTAATTAGCATACTGGAAAAAGATAAAAATACCAGAACTGTATACCAATCAGCCCAATTTTTTTTCAAAATTCTCTATTCTCTATTTCTTTACCTTCTACTTTTTCTTCAAGTTAATTTCTCCTTCCCCTTTCTTATCTATCATGATGTTGTTAAGAGACTGGCTGTTAATAAACCTTAAAATGACAATATATATTATGATTACTGATTTATATAGTCAATGCTTCTTTTGTTTTATTTGAATATTTGCCAAATTTGTTACTCATTGTTTCTTGCATACCAATTCTTTCGTCTGGTTTCAATTCTCTTCTTCCTTAAGTATGAATATATCCTTCAGTAATTCAGTGAAGTCTAGTTGATTTCTCAGGCTTCAATTTCCTGAAAGTCTATTTCATCTTAACTCTTAAATGAAAACAATAATAGCATCACTAGACATAAAGTGAGACTTGAGGACACAAGCAAGGAAGAAGTCTGGAAACGTAACCACATACACAGAGACGCTTGGCACATGACAGCAGCTGTGTTACAGATTAATGGTCTTGGAACATTGGCTACTGCAATAGATAAAAGACTTCAATGTGAAAAAGCAACTTGAGGGAAGTTTGTAAGAAAATAGAACATAATATCCTCATGACACTGGAGTATGAAAATGATTAAATAATATTGAAACATACAAACCACAAAAAGGTAATACATTTTAAAATCTTAAAATTAAAATAATATGTCTGCACAATAAGTAAAATAATTAAGTGAAAAAAAACAACGTACAAACCTGAACACTTGCATAGCGTTCAGCAGATGATCATTAGCATAGAAAGAATTCCAACAAAGCAATGCCCAATTTTTAAAAAATGGGCAAAGAATGTGAATAGGCAATTTATAGAAGTGGCTTGAATAACCAAAAAACAAGTAAAAAGTGGCTAATCTGTCTCAAACTCCATTGATATGCCACTCATGGCCCTGGCAAAGAAAACATTTTAATCTGAGACCCGAGAATGCTGTCAAGGCTATGGAAGCTCTTAAAAATCATTGGTCAAAGAGTGAATGAGTGAATTGTTGTAGTCATTTTGGAAAACAATTTAGCCCTGCTTAATCAAGTTGATAGCACATATAACTGCAGCCTAGGCTGTTCCACTTCTAGCTCCTTGGGAATCTCGCCAGGATGTGTGAAACAGACACACACTCAGGACTTCTTTGTACCATTTCTATAACTGCATAAAAGAACTAACATCTTAACTCCATGTGTCAATAGATAAAGTGTGGTTTACCATAGAATAGAACACCACGTATCAGTTAGAATAAGTGCTCTGGATATACACCAGTATGGTTAAACCTTTAGATATGATCTATATCAAAAGCAAGTTGAAGAAGCCACTGCTCAGGTTCCCTGGGAAGCAGACGCTCCCAGCACAAGATGCACATGGAGGATTTACTGGGGAGCACCCACAGGACCACTGCATGCAAGGAGTGAGGGGGGCAAGGCTGGCAGAGGGAGACGTGAACCCCAGTGCAGTTGCAGCAGAGCCTTCACTTAATTCCCTGCGTGGCTCTAAAGCAGGGTTCTCCCTTTAGAATCACCCGGAGATGAGGCAAGAATTCCAAGTCTTTCTACTGGCCCCCTCCTCTAGCCAATAGTCAGCAGTTACTTGCAGGGAGGGGGTGAGACTTTGGGCAAGGCCTTTGGCCAAAGGGAATTCTCAGTGAAGGCTTCGACTCTAAGCTACTGTAAGCAAGCACTTCCCACCGGGGGAACAAGTGCCTTGTTCTGAAGATCTGGTGGTGACACCGCAGTGTCCGTCACCACCGAATAATCTGATTAGTGTGTGGTGTAACATTTGCATTGTTTATTAACACACAAAATGCTATACATTGGTTAAGTATACACAATACACACTAAAATTACAAGCAAATGTGCAAGAAGAATACACCAATTTCGCCAATGTGGGTGCTACTAAGCAGAGAGAGGGAGGTCAGCACAGGATCTGAGGCTGTAGCCATTTCTCTACTATGTACCCTGAGAGAAAGAGGGGAAAGTTAAAACAAACATGGGAAAATGTTAAAATCAGTTCATTATGGTAAGTGAAGATACAGATGTCTGAGTTTTTGTACTTTTCTATATTTGAATATTTCATCATTTAACATTAAAAGGAAATGTTGAAGACTATGTCTCAGGGACATGATTATTTACATCATTCCTTAGGGCCCCAAGAGGTGGTTGGGACATCAGTGACTGGGGTCCTGTGAGGAGGACTCAAAGTCACTAGCTGTAAAATAATTAGATTATTTTAAGTCTGCCTATAGTTTGAAAGAAGTTCCTCAGTCTTATGAGAGTTTTAAGATTATCAGAAGTTCTGGCTTGGCACCTGTAGCTCAAGTAGCTAAGGCGCCAGCCACCTACACCTGAGCTGTGGGTTTGAATCCAGCCAGGACCTGCCAAACATCAATGACAACTACAACCAAAAAATAGCAGGCTGTTGTGGTGGGTGCCTGTAGTCCCAGCTACTTGGGAGGCTGAGGCAAGAGAATCACTTGAGCCCAGGAGTTGGAGGTTGCTGTGAGCTGTGATGCCATGGCACTCTACCCAGGGCAACAGCTTGAGGCTCTGTATCAAAAAAAAAAAAAAAAAAAAAAAGATAATCAGAACTTCTGGTTAAGGACAACATTAATTCTATGTAAGATGAAATAGTCCTCCAACTGGGGCAGCTCTTCAGTTTTTATTATACAATCAAGTATCAACACTGCTCTTAG